>JAHHFK020001945.1:0-39480 GCA_024533555.2 Aedes koreicus | reverse complement strand
CCACCCATATTTATGAAAAACTTAGCATTGGAACTTACAATTTTGGCTATTTAATATGTCACTGAAATCTGGGATCTTTCCCAACTAAAAGTCGTGGAATTGACCATTTTGCCATTTTATCTTGCATTCCTAAACTTTTTGAAGCAATTATTAATGGCTTCTTTTTAAATTGCAAAAAATGAAAATTGAGCCAGGAATTCTCAGATGGATCGAACCCTATCTCACTAACCGTCAACAAATAGTTAGATTCAAAGGGAAGAAATCAAACCCTATTCATGTCACCTCTGGAGTCCCCCAAGGCTCTCATTTAGGCCCCCTCTTATTTATTTTGTTTGTAAATGACGTTTCCTTTATACTTAAAAACATTAAATTTCTTGTTTATGCTGATGACATGAAACTATTTTTAGAAATAAGAAATAAAGAAGATATCATGACATTCCAGAAAGAAATAAACGTTTTCTATGTGTCTGTGTAACAAAAGTCTTTTGCAGCTGAACGTAAAAAAATGTAATTCGATAACTTTTAGTAGGAAACGAAGCACCCCAGACGTAACTATTAATTTAGGGAATCAGCCAGTTGAAAAATGTAAAAGAGTAAGGGACTTAGGGGTTATCTTGGATACCAAACTTACATTCATTGAACATTACAATACTATCATCAACAGAGCAAATAATATGCTTGGATTTATAAAACGTTTTTGTTACAATTTTCATGACCCGTACACAATAAAAACATTGTACATTGCATATGTGAGGTCAATACTGGAATATTGTAGCGTAGTTTGGTCACCCTTTTCAGTCATACAAGAAGAACGAATAGAATCGGTACAGAAGCAGTTTTTACTGTTTGCCCTTCGTAAATTAGGTTGGACAAGGTTACCTCTTCCATCTTATGAAGCACGCTGTATGCTTATCAGCATCCAATCATTAAAGGAGCGCCGTGAATTTGCATTAGTTTCATTCGTAAATGATATTGTTGCGCAACGCGTTGACTCAGAAGAACTTTTATCAAAACTTAATTTTTACATTCCGTCCCGGCAATTACGAAATAGAAATATATTTACTACAAGCAATCATCGCACAAATTACGCCAAATTTGGACCTCTTAATCAGATGATGGCAACTTACAATAAGCACGGAGAAAATGTTGACTTCACTATGACTAAAACAAAACTGAAGCAATACTTCAATGTAATTAGATAACCTAAACATTAAAAATATAAACTTGATAGGTTAGTTTTTTAAGGCGTACTATATATTTAAGAAGTGAGACATAAAATGTAAATATCATTGTAACAAAACGGTCTACTACTGATTGACGACAAATAAATAACGGATCCGGGCACGGATTTTTTTCCGTGTTATGAATAAAAATAATAATAACATTCATTACACATTGGTACGTAGTCCTACGTTCTTGTAGTTTTAATTTACTTACTACTTTACGCTATTTCCGTTGCTATTGTGTATGGTTTTGTAAGATACATAGCCAAACAAAACTATCTCTAATTTGTTTCAAAGCAGATTTTTATGCTGTATTGAAACAAGTTGTGATACAAAGGCATCTTGCATCTCCATTGTTAAGAATTGTCATATTGAATTTGTATCACAGAGGTCATACATCAAAGAAGAACAGGTATCATCGTACAGCTCTGCCAGCCTGTACCATGGGACGTAAATACTCCCATGATCAACCATGAAACAGGAGTAACCGGACAAATTTCTGAAAGTTGTTTTTGGTTAACCGAGGCCATAAGGAGGAATATGCCAAAAAGCAAGGAAAATGTATCTAGTTTCAATAACAGCCTGACATGCGACAATTTCAATACTTGGACTTTTAGAAAAATTCATTCCTCAGGAGGAGTAGCACTTGGATCCCTAAAGGAGACTCTTCCTTTAAGTGAATCACTACGAACAGGAAGAATTATATGAAAATCATGAAACGGGATATCGATTAACAATTCATTAATCAATGAAAAGCATATGTCCCTAGAAAAATAAAGTATTGCATATAGACTGTTCCAGAAAGTATAAGCACACTTTCAAAATTACAAAAAAGTCATGTTTTTTTAGTTTTAATAGTTTTATTTGGCAAATCATATTTGTATTTGTGTTTTATATGATACTTTACTCTCGTTTAATAAAAATATTTAATCATAGCTAAGACTCCTAACTTTTCCTTGAACATGACCCATTAGCTTCTGCACAGTGGTACTTCCCACCATTTTGACCACTTTTGGCCAATCTTTTTAAATTTTTGGATGTCGTCCGCTGGTTTTATGAATTTTCGAAGCATTTCTTTGGTTAAAGCCCAAAAAGTCTCGATTGGCCGTGGCTCCGGGCAGTTTGGCGGATTCATGTCTTTCGGCACGAAACATACATTTTGACTTTTGTACCATTCTAAAGTGTCCTTTGTGTAATGACATGAAGCCAAATTAGGCCAAAACACTACTTGATCTTCGTGGTGCCTGATCATCGGCAATAATCGCTTCTGGAGACATTCCTTAACGTATTTCTGAGTGTTCATCGTATCCGTTGTGATGTATGGACTAGATGTTTTACCACACTCGCATTACCGAATGTACAATCGTCTTCTTTACAAGAATTATTCAAAACGAATCCAATCTAACCTTCGGCGCAACCCAAAGTTGTTCTGGTCATTTGTGAACACAAAAAGGAATGTTAATGGGCTACCGGTTGAAATTCATCTCAGCGACAGAATCGCCAGCACACCAGTGGACAAATGTGATCTCCTTTCTGAGCACTTCAAAAGTGTATTCAATAACACCATGCCAGCATTGGAGCAAGTTAGCGAAGCACTCAGAGATACTCCCAGAGACGCGTTCGACTTCAATATTCCTGCGATTACATTGGACCTCGTTGAATCAGCAATCCGGAAGCTGAAACTCTCAAACGTGGCTGGACCAGACGGAATTCCTTCATGTGTACTAAAGAATTGCACTGCAGTGTTTACGATTCCTCTTTTGAAGATTTTCAATATCTCCTAACGCCAGGGAAAATATCCAATATGTTGGAAATCTTCGTCCATGTTCCCGATTTTCAAGAAAGGAGATAAACAAAATGCCGAAAATTATCGAGGAATCACATCGCTCTGTGCCTGCTCAAAAGTCTTCGAGATCATCGTCAACGACTTGTTGTTTGCTAGCTGCAGACACTACATCTCTCCTGAACAACATGGATTTCACCCCAGAAGATCGATTTCAACCAACCTGGCACCTTTCGCTTCCTCGTGTCTCCGGAATATGAAACTGGATCTCAAGTCGACGTTGTTTACACGGATCTCAAGGCTGCTTTTGACCGGGTCGACCATACTATACTTTTGGCAAAGTTAGACAAACTGTTGTGTCAAGTAACCTAGTTCGTTGGTTTAAATCTTACCTAACGGACAGGATACTCTGTGTGAAGATCAGCTCAGCTCAATCGAGCTACTTTACTAATATGTCGGGCGTACCTCAAGGCAGCAACTTGGGACCACTACTGTTCTCAATTTTCATCAACGAGGTTGGACTGATACTTCCACCTAACTGCAGGACGTTCTATGCAGACGATGTGAAAATTTCATGTGGTTATGCGATGCTTCACTGATTGCTTACGACTACAGCACTTGATCAGTAGCTTTGAATAGTGGTGTTCCAGGAATTTCCTCACTCTGAGTGTTAACAAATGCTTCATTATTACATTCCATCGAAAATTTAGCCCAATTGCATTTGATTACATGATAAACAATCAACCTCTGCAGAAAGTTGATACTGTTCGTGACCTTGGAATCACGCTTGACTCCGGTTTGACATTTAGACAACACTACACGGATATGATTACCAAAGCCAACAGACAGCTCGGTTTCATGTTTAAGATCTCCGACGAGTTTCGTGATCCCACCGGTCTGAAAGCATTGTACTGCTCTCTCGTGCGTTCTATTCTGGAATTTGGAGCCGTTGTGGTGTGCCCATGTCAAGGAATCTGGATTGCGAGGATTGAAGCAGTCCAAAGGAAATTTGTTCGTTATGCTCTCCGTCATCTGCCGTGGAATGATCCGGTCAACCTTCCAGCATACCAGGATCGTTGCTTTACCTCTTGGGAATTGAAACATTGGAGCATAGGCGTACAGTCATGCCCAACGGCAGTTTTCGCAGCAAAAGAGTTCTCAGGTGAAACCTACGCTCCCGGGGGGGAACGAGTTCTGAGAACAAGAAATTTTCTACAGCTCGGAGCTGCAAACTACGGCCAACACGATCCAATTCGATTCATGTCATCGCGCTTCAATGAACTCTACGCTCTGTTTGGACTTCAACTGTTCCACTGAGACGCTTCCGTCTACCGGATTCAGCGTAGTTGGATGGGGAGCCGCTAGTTCAGAAATGGTGGCATTTACTACGTACTAGCATTAATGGCGAAGATACTAGACGACTGATTCCATCACGATTGATTATTTAAGTATTACTGACAACTTTCGTGTGTGTACTAGAATGAATTTTGTTTTGCTTGCTTTTTATTCCTTCTATTCTTGTTGATTTCTGTAGTGTACGATTTAGAAATAGGAGGTTTTTTACGCAACATGGTTTTTCTCATTACATTCCAATAAGATGTTAAGTCAGTTGGAATTATATCAATAAATAAATAAATAAATATTGCCTGCCAAACCATAACCTTCAGTACTCGATTTTTTTCGGAAAAATTGCCTCCTCCGTTTCGGGGATGTCTTTGTCTTCGCTTACAGTATAGAATTGTGGTCCGGGAAGCGTTTTGCAATCTAGTTTCTCATACTTTTCATCGTCCATTATTATACACCCAGAATTTCTACACAATAACGAATCGTAGAGTTTGTGGGCCCGTGGTTTCGCGGACGCGGCCTGTTTTGGGTTCCTTTTGGGGTTTTTCTGCTTCGGGGTATGTTTTTAGCAAGTCTTTCTTTGGCACGCATGACGTTACTCGACGAGGTCCCTAGTTTTTTCGCAACATCCCGAACGTAAGTCGCTGGTTTTCGGGATGCCTGATCTTTTATCGATATCCGGACTAACAGGACCGGATTTCCGACCACTCTTCGGCGCATCTACAAACGTACACTATTCTCTATATTTTACCGAATCGCAGATCGTACCGCTCCGACGCTTACATCCTCTTCCTTGGCCAATTCTCTCAAGGTAAGTCCGCTCACAGTGCACCATTTGTTAACGATACTTTTTCGTTGTTCGGAAGTAAGACCAGCGCATTTTGATAGGTAACACAAAACTGTGCACTTCTTCTTGATGCTATGTCATTCAGAAATGTGCAAACAGAAGGACGCAGCCAAAATATGTTGAAGTATTTCATTATATTCAAAGTTGACCGATAACATAAGGAGGGCTTATATACTTTCTGGAACAGTCATTAAACGTAATCCCTCTTTCAATTTTCTATGGAATCTATAACCCCATTTAAAAAAAAATTCCTGTGTCAGAGTTTTATTGATCTGCGTGTTGGTTTAGTTAGGGAAGCGAAGCGATGGCCAACCGTTAAAAAAAGCTCCCATAGAAGGATTAAATGTTGTAAAAAATATATAAAAAACGGCTGAACTCTGAACGTAGAAGTGGTTAAGGTTTAAGGAACATTTCATCGTTTTTATTAGTAATTTTCTTTGATGGACTGAGGAAAAATGCAATGTTTTAATACCTGCATATACTTGCAGTTCTCTTAAATTTTTTAATGTAGAATTTCAATTCAGAAATGAGACATTATTCTGTTGTTCTAAAATATGATATTTTTTTTTGTGTACATCCAATTGTTACTGTTAGTAGAAAAAGTGTTGGCATATCTTTAGAGGTGGTAGAATTCATATTTTTCTTAAAACCACCGAACCTGCTTCAAAATGTTGAGTATCTCATACTAGGAATCATGTACGAGTACAGTTCAGGTGAACGCCGAAATGAGAGAATTCAGAGAGAGAAAAATCATCTTCTTTTTTGTCGACATTTTCAAACAGATAAAAGATTTCAATTGATTGTATTCTATGGCTTGTTTATAAACTAATTTTTGTAGTCTCATTAATGCACATAACTTGTCAGTACCTTATATTCCGTTCAATACACGTCATATTCGAGCAGCAATTAGCCAGCGACCCTCATCATTATTATCGACATTAATTTATGTTATGCCCTAGGCAAAAAAAATCATCAGCCTTGGCAGCGAAAATGTTTCTTCGCCGGTAGAAATATATGTAAATGTCATGGTACTTTTTTCCATTGCTAGCTCAGCTTTTGTATGTGTTCCGTACGGTCGTAACGGAAAATGTAAAAGTAACAAAAAAAGTTAAAATGCAGGACTCTTATCACCACTGGCCACCTGTATAGTGGTGGTTATAATGCAGTGAATGACTTCATGCGGTTCGACTATTCAAAATTGTTTGTTGTTCGTGCTTTTCAGGGACTTACCACTTGCAAGTTAACTGTCATTTACTTTCGCGTCAGATCGAAAATAAGTTAATTTATTTGGGATTTCAAATTTTTTATAAACAAATAACATCTACCAGAATCCATAATATGAAGTATTTTATGTTTTTCATATTGCCTGATTTTTTTTTAAAATTGCACTCCATTTTACAAAACTAGTAGCTCTAGCACGCCCTGGCATGTATCGTATTTGTTCATTGTATAAAAATTATGAATTATCGTCATTTGGAAGCGTGTCATGCAGTATGTATATCCGTTTCAGAATAACAAATAACTCAAACATAAACCTGTGGTTGATTTCTCCCGGAATGTATGCATAATCTCAATACGTTCATATTAAATATCAATTGTCGACACATATATCACATCCGTACCGGTCAATCCAATAGCACTCCTGCAGAAGGTGGTTCGGAAGAACGATACAAAAACTGAATGCTTTCAGTCGCTGTAGGAAAAAAATTTCCATTCACAATAATCAGGCTATCGTACGCAGTCATTTGCACAAACGTACGATGAGAGCCAATTTGCACAATAGACACATCAGTTCAGTACCTTTCTCCTACGACTATCACCGGATTCAATACGAAATAAAAAAAATAACAACGGTGAGAAAAAAATTTAGCATATTCTTTTATCCTGGCAGTTTTGGTTGGGTTTTTTTTTTCATTCATACCTATATGGTTTCAGTTAATACTCCATTTTTGCACCGCGTGCAAGCTGTTCGAACTCGACGAAAAGCATTATCAGTGCATTGGATGATGAATTGGAATTCAAAAGGGAGAACAAATATACGTTACATTGGTCTATTTAGTAGGTATCATTGAAATTTATGCACCCTGACTTTTCATAGCCTCATGTCTCCTGCAATTTTGAAAAAAAAAACACATCGACATAACAGTTGTCAGTGAAATGATACGAATAAAATTAGCTTATTCTTTAAGCCATTTTTTTATAAGCTTATTTTAAACGGTCGGATACCTTTAAGTGCAGAGTCTCGCAATGTGGCCGGCCATAAATAGTATGATTGAGATCAGTTTACGTATGCACACATCCACTCACCACACCAGTACCACACCAGTAATGAAGGCAGCAACTTTCGACAGGCACATTTTACTGTATATCTTCTCGTCCACTGCTCCAAGAAAAATAATAGCTGCTTGTAGATTGCCTTTTCGCTGATCGTCAGCCACCGAAGGACTTTCGTCTGGAATTTGGTGTGTGAGATATATTTAACGTCATCGTTTACCTCCTTGATGGGGAACGTAAAATACTCATTCCCCTGCCAGTCGTTGCCATCCAGCGTCAAGTAGTTCTCGTACTCCATTATTACCGCGACGTCCAACTTCGCATGGAAAGATGTTTTTTACTATCACTTTCAACCACTTATTCCGGAATAATTTCCTGCTACTCAGACACGGCTGGCCTTAACCGACGCTTCAGCATGAAGATGTCCATCTAAATCCGAAAAATAGGAAAATTTAAACGAACACTTCACCTGATTAAAAAAATAAAAATAAAAACTTAACACAATTTCACAATTTGTTACTAGTCAAATCGAACAAGAAGATTGAGAAAACAATTTCAATCGTGAACCATGTTCCCTCCGTGAACAACTAAAACTCGTCCTTTTCAGGAAGACCAAATTAATTTGCCAACAAATGAGAATTTTTTGATCGAAACTTCTCTTGAGCTGTTCGTAATTGACATTACCACTGGCCACCGGCACCGGTTAAACATGGCATTGTTTGAAAAGCCACGTCCCGGAGAAAATGGGTCAAATTTTTTGTTATATTTATTATTATCACCGTCTTCGACAAAAAGATCGTACAGACTGTACTTATTCTGACTTAACTTATATAATTAAACAATTCCTGTAACTCGGTTTTTAAAAATACTCCTGGACATGTTAAAAATTAAACACGCCAGAAATGTCATTGAATGACCGAATACAAGCGTCAAGAGGGTTGTTGTAGCCGTAATTGGTTCGGAGGATACGGAACAGCATGCGTTGGAGTTCCGAAAGGCCGAGGAATGTATGGCATCTGCTCAAGAAGCGTAAGACAGTCGATGACACCGTTAATGACGTCGAATATAAATAAACGCTGCATTTCACGCGTCTGACACAGCAATTCCAAGCCTATCAATTGGAATCGCTCGGGGATAGGGGAGGGAGATTGTCTGGATCGTTTCAGTGAAATAGCCGCAATGAAAATCTTACGAACTTTTTCTGTGCCCGTTCAATTGAAAGAATATGCACTACGTAGTACGGAGCCCAAACCGGGGAAGCATATTCTAGGATGCTACGTACAAGCATGCAGTACAGTGTTTTCAAAGCATGTATGTCAGTGAATTCGGAAGCATGCCGACGAATTTGTTTTATATATTTGTCGTCAATCAGTAGTAGACTGTTTTGTTTCAATGATATTTACATTTTATGTCTCACTTCTTAAATATATAGTACGCCTTAAGAAACTAACCTATCAAGTTTATATTTTTAATGTTTAGGTTATCTAATTTCATTGAAGTATTGCTTCAGTTTTGTTTTAGTCATTGTGAAGTCAACATTTTCTCGGTGCTTATTGTCAATTGCCATCATCTGATTAAGAGGTCCAAATTTGGCGTAATTTGTACGATAATTGCTTGTAGTAAATATATTTCTATTTCGTAATTGCCGGGACGGAATGTAAAAATTAAGTTTTGAGAAAAGTTCTTCTGAGTACCAACGCTTGTTGCGCAACAATATCATTTACGAATGAAACTAATGCAAATTCACGGCGCTCCTTTAATGATTGGATGCTGATAAGCATACAGCGTGCTCCATAAGATGGAAGAAATTGGCAACCCTGTCCAACCTAATTTTCGAAGGGCAAACAGTAAAAGCTGCTTCTGTACCGATTCTATTCGTTCTTCTTGTATGACTGAAAAGGGTGACCAAACTACGATACAATATTTCATTATTGACCTCACATATGCAATGTACAATGTTTTTTATTGTGTACGGGTTACGAAAATTGTAACAAAAACGTTTTATAAATTCAAACATATTGTTTGCTCTGTTGATGATAGTATTTATAATGTTCAATGATTGTAAGTTTGGTATCAAAGATAACCCCGGAAGTCCCTTACTCTTTTACATTTTTCAACTGGCTGATTCCCTAAATTAATAGTTACGTCTGGGGTGCTTCGTTTCCTACTAAAAGTTATCGTAATTATATTTTTTTACGTTAAGCTGCAAAAGACTTTTGTTACACCAGACATAGAAAACGTTTACTTCTTTCTGGAATGTCATGATATCTTCTTTTGTTATTTCTTATTTCTAAAAATAGTTTCATGTCATCAGCATAACCAAGCAATTTAATGTTTTAAAGTATAAAGGAAACGTCATTTACAAACCAAAATAAATAAGAGGGGGCCTATATGAGAGCCTTGGGGGACTCCAGAGGTGACATGAATAGGGTTTGATTTCTTCCTTTGAATCTAACTATTTGTTGACGGTTAGTGAGATAGGATTCGATCCATTTGAGAATTCCTGGCTCAATGCCCATTTTTTGCAATTTAAAAAGAAGCATGGATATGTCAATGCGATCAAAAGCCTTGCTGAAGTCTGTATAAAGAGCTTCTACATGGTTACCATTATCCATTGCCATCAGAGAGTAGTTAACGAATTCCAGTAAATTTGTGCTAGTTGATCGTCCTTTGAAGAATTCATGTTGCTTGGTAGTCATTCTGTTTTTGATTTGAGTGAACAATTTTTCATTAATAATTGCTTCAAAAAGTTTAGGAATGCAAGATAAAATGGCAATTCCACGATAGTTACGTATGTCAGATTTTTTTCCACTTTTAAAAATAGGTACTAGGTAGGAACTTTTCCATAGTTTGGGAAAGATCCCAGATTTCAGTGACATATTATATAACCAGAATAAAGGTGCTGTAAGTTCCAATGCTAAGTTTTTCATAAATATGGGTGGTATTCCATCAGGGCCGGAACCTTTAGAAACGTCTAAATTTTTCAAACCTTGCAAGATGTCTTGAAATTCGACTTGACTAACTCCAATGTCCCTAGAAAATCCTGGGAAGAAATCGAAATATTCATAATCGCGATCTTCTTCTGCAAATGTTGTATATATTTCTTGAAAGAATGTTGCAAATAGATTGCAAATTTCTTCCGCGTTATTACCAAAATTTGAGTTAAGATGCATTCTAGACGGGAAATTGTCTGATTTCAATTTAGTTTTAACATAATTGAAAATTTTTTTGGACAAGACTTAATTTCAAGTTCAGTTTTTGAATTGTGCTCATCAAATGCATTTTTTATGGTTAGATTCAGTTCATCGCAAATACTCAAGTAGTTTGCCAAGTTTTTGATGTTACCATCTCTTTTGTATGTTTTGTGTGCTTTTTGTTTCCGATTTTTCAAATTTTTTATGTGTTTATTATACCAAAGTGGCTGGTTTGACTAACCTTGTCGCCTTATTTTTTTGAGTGGTACTTGTTCAAATATTATTTCAACCAATAATTTATAAAAAACCTCGACAGAAGTCTCAATATTTGCTTCGTTCTTAAAAATGGTTTGCCAATCAATTCTGATAAGTTTGTTTCTTATGATATCATAATTTGCCAAATGATATTGGAAGACCTATTCCTATCCGAAGTCGTCGGGTCTTTTGTATTCGTGAATAAATAAAGAAAACTAAATTGCTGTGTGAAAAGCTTCATTTTTCCATAATGGAAAAAGCAATTCAGCTACACAGAAATCTTCCTCAATATTTGTAAATGTAATTGTTCAGTATATAGTCCGTGCTTTCCTGCTAAGATTGCGTATCCGGGGACTCACCCCCAGGTCTATACACCTACAGTCCTTCCCGTTTCACTCGTCAGCTCGTGCGATACTCTAGACTCACATGGGTGGTCGTATCCGGGTCCTCCACTGGGTAGGCACAAGTGTCCGTCCAGTTTCTGGTACATTAATTATCTATTTTTTATGCCTGAATGAAGTACTAATGCTTAAAAAGTTATAAGAAACCCCGTGTGAAAACAACTAACTAGTAGTAATTTGCATTGCGCTCAATTGGCCATTATAATGAAGATTTAATTCCGACCTCTTGAAAATATTTCAAACTTTTGAGAGTAGACTAATGTCCATATTTGTACCTTTTAGATTTTGGATTATTAGTAACATTACATGAACTTTTCTCATTAAATGTCTCTCTCAACAACCAGATGGCAGCGTGGAAGGTGCCCTGTATTGGCCAACAAATTCTCTGTACAACCCTTTCCTTATACATCCAGACCCAACACTTCATCACATCCAAATGCTTTCCTGGAAAGAAATAAGAATAATAATAAAAATAAAACATGTAGACACAAATTGACGAAACAACTACAAAAGGTCGGAATCGGATGCTTTCATGTTTCGTTGGCTGGCGATTACCTTCCTGGTTCCCTCGGCTGCACAGGTGATATTTTTTCCAGTGAATATTTTCCTGAGCGACGGCATGCTCCTTTACAAGTGGTTATCCTGCAAAAAGATACTAAACAAACCTAACGGACTACTCCTCGGATTGGTGGCCCGTCATATCATTAATAGCTGATATAACTAAATATAATTAAACAGACCCTTAATGATTAAAAGGCATTTCATACTTATATTATTGAGTTGAGATGTGTGATTATTATCGACCCCTGTGATCCTATTAAGTTGTATTCCAAATACTCTGATTTAGCTAAATTGCTCTCAGAGTCAAAAATATTAACGTTATGAGTTTTATTGACCTATTGACCTACAATTTAAGTCTTTATTACACTGCGATAGTAATCTTTATGCCTTACTGAATTATTCTTACTTAAAAGTATCGAGAAAACCCGTGTGTAAAACGGTTACATTTAGTAACATTCCATAAACCCATATTATTAAATATTCATTCCAACAACCAAATGAAAACGTAGAAGGTGCCTTGCATTGGCCAACAATAAATTCTCCTTCAAGCATTCCCCTTAACCATCCAAACCCAACACTTCATCATACCCAAAGCTATTTAATGAAAAGCTATATCTGATGACCTCAGTCGGCTGTTCTACTTAATAGCCCCTTAATCCTGTAATGTTACTAGTCTATACTGTTACTGTCACCCTCTATTGTTAGTACATAGGGAAGATGTACCTATAATAATCTCATCATTTTGCAATTCATCCTACTTGAAATAAAACGATATACACGTGACAGGATTAGTTAGTAATTTTTGTTGTAGTTATTTAACGAAGGCAGACATTATTACAACCCTATCAGGTTTAACGCTAATATGCTATTGTGATAAATTTAGTACCTCATAACTGCATGCAAGGACTTTGCAAAAACTTAGGATTAGGATTTTGGAGTCGCTTAACAAATCCTCAAACAAATGTGCAAAAGCACGTTGGCCAATATTTAGTGTCAACCAGTGGGTACGTGTGCTCTACTCTAAGTTACCCTTCTTTCAAACTCACCTTCAGTTCAATTCCCATTTGTTGACCCACCCCATAAAAAAAAATATTATGGTGCACCGGGCATTAGGTTCTAAAAGATATAAAACAAACCCTTTACCCCTTTTAGAATTTAATCTGAAAAATCCAAATTTGGCAAACACCCACCAATTCAGCTACACAGAAATCTTCCTCAATATTTGTCAATAAAAAATTTAAATAGAAATTTTGCTGGTTTTTTACATGATTAACTTGGTTGAGCCCAAGACCTGCAGTTTTGTCAAAAATAAACTGCAATGTTTCATTTTCTCCGACGACTGGTAGTAAGATGCACTCATTTTCGGTATCTAAAATGAAGTCAGCACTACGTTGATTAAAATCTCCATTTATGTGAACTTTCACTTCTGGGGGAAGTCCAGACATAATTACGTCTGCAATGTGAAAAAAATGTTCGTATACTTCTTTACGAGCGTTGTTTGGGGGAAAATACACTGAGGCAAATACATGTGTTTCACCTGCCATGTGTACTCTCACCCATACATGTTCAAATTCCTTAACTTTTGAAGTATCGATAATTTCTGAATTAAATTTGGTAGAAATAGCTACTAAAACACCCCCACCTGACTTCTTTTCAGAAATTTCCAAATTGCGCTCATTTCTAAAAACATTATAGGAATTTCCGAAGACTTCTTCACTCCTAACGCTTTGATCCCAACTGGTTTCAGTTCCCATTATTATTGGGAATGAGAAACCCAAAATTTTATTATGAATTTCGTGAATTTTTACCGCACTTTTCATACGGTTAATATTTTGGCAATAAACTACAATTTCGGTACTTAATTGTGTTTTAGGTGGAAGCGTTTGCAGATTCGAGTTAGTCGATAAATTAAAATTATTAAAACTAGTTACCCCTCTCTGATCTAGAGATGTCGTCAAGTTCTCGTTATCGTCGTGCGCTTCAAAATCATTATCATCCTCTAAGGGTTTCGTCACTACCGATGAAAACTCGAATGCCCATGCGAGCATGAACATGACTCACATGGTGCAGCTGAAAAACTCCCCGGAGCCAGTCAATTGGGTGAGTGTGCAGGAGCATTGCGTGAAGATTCATCAGATGCCGGGTAAGGGTGTAGGATTTCGCCTCGTTGAAATTGTATCGGTTGATAGTTAGGTGGTGGCCTGGAAAAACGATACTTCGCTGCCGCTAGTAGGTCTCGATCATGTGGTAGTGGATTGTGTGGATTGCCGATGGTGTTGAGATTATTGTTGTTGTTGTTGCATTTATTGTAGAAAACAGATGAGTGTGTCCGGTTGCTATTGTTGTTGTTGTTGCTGTTGTTGTTGTTGTTGTTGTTGTTGTTGTTGTTGTTGTTGTTGTTGTTGTTGTTGTTGTTGTTGTTGTTGTTGTTGTTGTTGTTGTTGTTGTTGTTGTTGTTGTTGTTGTTGTTGTTGTTGTTGTTGTTGTTGTTGTTGTTGTTGTTGTTGTTGTTGTTGTTGTTGTTGTTGTTGTTGTTGTTGTTGTTGTTGTTGTTGTTGTTGTTGTTGTTGTTGTTGTTGTTGTTGTTGTTGTTGTTGTTGTTGTTGTTGTTGTTGTTGTTGTTACTGCAATTTTTTGCTAGATTTGCTAGATACTGTTTCTGCTTCTTTTTAGCCTTTTCAGCCAATTTCTGCTGATTCAAACGACGCGATTTTCGAGCATCATATTCACTCCAATCCGCTTTCCAAACCTTGCTCATTCCCAAAAGTCGCCAACCTGAGTCGTCGGTGTCGTGTTTGTTGTTATGATTCAATTCTTTTGCCAGGCTGGGATTTGAATTGAGTGACGGAGTTAAATGTGCATTGGTGTGTGCTTCCTCATGTCTTGGTATTGCGTTTTTGGTCGCAGTCAGTGCTTTTAGCTCGTCCAAGATATCGAGCTCTAGCATAGAGTTGCTTTGCATATTAAAACTGGCTGCCGTTTCTATGCTCAGCTGATTGAGCTGACTTATCTCATTGTTGATATTTAGCAGCTCCTTTTTTAGATCACCTGCTAGAGTATGCATTGTTGAAGTCATTGCTGTGTCAACTAAAGAAGTTAAATGATTTTTCAGCATCGTAGTACTTCCGGTCAAACTACTGTTTCTGTGAATGGAAGACAGCTCATTCTTTATGCTAGTGAGAATGACTTCCATACTCTCAATAGCTTCCGAAACTAGATTTGGCTTTTCCTGGTGGAGAGCAAGTCGATGCATAACCTCCGTGTTTTCACTAATTTGCTTAGCCAGGACCTTTTGTTGTTGTGTGAGAACGTTGAACTCAAATGTTGCGGTTACCAGAGTTTGGCATGAGCCACAACATGGTAGCACAAATGACGACGGATCAACAACTTTTCTGTCTTTTTTTAGGTTCCGAAGTGAGCCTCGGGGAACCGTCACACCTACACAGGCGGCGTGGAACTTGCGTGTGCATCCAATACACGTCCACATAACGGAATTTACAGACGAGTCCAATAAGCACACTTCACGATTAATTTGACTCATGTTTGAATACGACACCGGCAAAAAGCACTCAGGAATAAAACGAAATGTAAGTAAAAATCAATAAAACAAAACGCGCGTGGTCGCGAGCGATTTAAAAATGCGTCCAAACTGATTGACGATCAATATATCGTTTTCCACCCAAGAACATAAAATGCTTTGGAAGTCGTAATCCCAACATGTTCATTAAACCTAAGCTTCTCATCGATGGTTACGCCCAGATCGCAGATAGAAGTAACACGCTCCAATTTTTCAATATCCATACTGTACTAGTGATGCACGGGATTACTAGAGCGGGTACAGGATATGATCTTGCATTTTTTGCTGTTGACGCCCATGCCATTATCGCCACACCAGATCAATATGGTGTTGATGTCCGTCTGTAGAATGGTGCAATCATCCGGGGACAGTATAGCGCGAAAAAATTTCAGGTCGTCTGCAAACGAAAGCTTACACGAGGAGAGAAGCAGGCACAGATCGTTCACAAAAATGTTGAATATCAGTGGACCAAGGACACTGCCCTGAGGTACACCGAACGTCATGCAGAATAAACTGGACCGTACTGAGTTAACCATTACATATGAAGTACGGTCAGATAGATACGAAAATATCCACTGCGTTATCCAATTCGGTACTTCAATATGCTTTAGTTTATCGACGACTAGGCTGTGCGGCCCGGTGTCAAATGCTTTTGCAAAATCAACATACACCACGTCAATTTGCCTTCCCTTTTCTATTTCCCGTGACAGCGTAGTAATGTAGCACATCAAATTTGTTCTTGTTGAGCGGTGTCTCATGAATCCAACAGTATACAGCACCTTGTGCATCAGCTTCTCAAATACTTTGCTTAAGCAGCATAGTATAGAAACACCACGATAATTGGACACTAGGTTGACTTTGCCAGACTTGTGAATGGGAACGATAGAGACAGTTTTCCAAACCCCCGGGAATATTCCTTCACGTAGCGATCGGTTGAATAAACACGTAACAGGTGCTGCTAGTTCCGTGGAGCAGGTTTTCAGAAACACTGGTGGAATGCCGTCTGTCCCAGATCCTTTCTTGGCGTCGAGGTCTTCGATGGCTTGCGAGATTTCATTTGGGGAAAATTGGATGATGGGAAGGTTGATGGAATGCGAGGGAATATGGGCGAAGCAGTCTTGACGTTGTACAGGCGACACTTTGCTGAACACACTCTCCAAGAATATGGCGAAGAGATTAGCGGCTTCTGAATTTGAGCTTGCATGAGCATCGTTGTAGCTGACGTTGCAAGGAATTCAGGAAGATGATTTCTGTTTCTTCACAAAATCCCAGAAGCGTGATGGGCTCTGTTTGACACTGGCCTGGATTTTTGATACGTAATTCTCGTATGTGGTTAGCATTACTGACCTGTACTATAATTCAGCATTACGTAAGATGATTCGGTCGCTCTCGGACTTTGTGAGAGAGAAGCGGTGTCGTGCTTTCCTTAGCATGTTTCTGAGATGGCGTAGCTCGGAGGTCTACCACGGTTGGTTAAACGTTGATTTCAATGATTCTGGAGGTTGACAGAGAATTGTCAATTGTTCCGATCCGCAAGATGGCATTCCAATCGGTATCGGCAAATGCTGTTTTCAGCTGGCTGTAATCAAACGTGTTGAAATCAAATATAAAATTGTCGAGATTATCATCTATCGTAACAAAATTATTGTCGGGCACATCAAAAAGTAAAACAAAAGTCGTGTGATGGTTGTCAATCTGTAACAGTGGACTGGGGGGTTTGACCAGATCCAGATGTTCCGGTAAACTTACGAATGCAAGATCAAGGAGTCTTCCATTGGTGTTCAAGAAACTGTTAACTTGCCGTAAGCCCGCAGCGAACAGGGTTTCTGTTCCGTCTCACGTCGGAAGCGTCACTGGCAAACGCATGAAAACCCACGCCACGAACCAGCCAGAAAATACAGCACAGTTGGCGTGCAGCAGAACTACCAAACAACCACATCACCAAGCAACCACATCACCTAGCAACCACATCACCTTGCAACCACCATATCATCAAACAACTTTCACATCACAGCACACGGAGCGCTGCATCTATTTAAGCGGCATGTAGTAGCTTGCAATCAATTAGTTACTTTCCAACCGCGCACCCATCAGCAGCAGAAGTAAAAGCAATTGTACCAGTAGAAGTAGAAAAATAAAAGAATTGTTTAGTGTAGCCGGCAGTTTCCATCATCCCCGATCGTCGTTCGTCTGTGGCTCGGAACAAAGTCGTTCAGCTCTTTTCAGAGCTCAAAGAGTTGATATAGATTAACGTTTGCTTCCTCCGCCTGTTCCTGCTGAATACAGTCCACTCCGCCAGCCAGACCGTTCCAGTGCGAACATTTTATGGTCCATCCCGAACCGAATCACGAGCCAATCCCAAGAAGCATTCGCCGTGAATGCTTTCCCCAAGCCGGCTCCACCAAGTGAAGCCGATAACATCGTTCCTGTTGAGTGAAAACCACGTACTACGCCAAACAAAACTGCTCTGCTCCTGCTGCTATGGTTACGCCTCAAGCGTGAAGTTTCAAGAAAATAAGCAAAAGTGCGCGTGTGTGAACAATTTTGCGAAACAAAACGCGTAGTGAATAATCAGTGAAAATGCCGTTGCATCATTTGCCACCCCACGACAACCGACATTAAAGCGCTGTCGGCGAGCAACAACAAAACAGTGATAACGAGCAGCAAGAAATCGTGCACCAAGCAACTCCACCGCATAGTTCTCCACCCTTCCACGGATTTGGTGACAATGTAGCCTCAATGGATACCGTCACCATCAAACAGCTGCAGGAATTGTACCGCCAACGGACTCAAGCACAAACGAAAGTAGTCCGGATCCAACGAACACTCATTAACAACGAGTCGCTTAGATTGGCACAACTGAACGTCCTCTCAAAAAGCCTGTCCGCTACGTATGCAGAATATAGCGGAATTCACAACAAGGTGCTGGCACTGGTGCCAGACGAAGCCATTGACGGCCAGGAGGAGGAATATGCCAGCTTCGAGGACATTTTCTACACCGTGTCGAATGCCGTTGAAGAGCTGCTGTTAAAGGCAAAAAATAATGCAGCACCTCAGCCTGGTCCGAGCGTCACACCAAAGGTGGTCATCCAACAGCAGCCACTCAGAGCACCGATTCCTCCATTCAATGGTAACTTTTCTGGGTGGCCAAAATTCAAAGCCATCTTCCAAGACCTGATGGCACATTCGGGGGATACAGACGCCATTAAACTGTACCACCTCGATAAGGCGCTCATCGGAAATGCATCCGGTGTGTTGGATACCAACCTACTGAGGGACGGAAACTACCAACAAGCTTGGACCATCTTGGAGGATCACTACGAAAACAAGCGCCTGCTTGTAGAAACCCACATTCGTGATCTGTTTTTGCTCCGAGAAATGTCATCGGAGTCTCATAAGGAGCTGAGAGCTCTGCTTACCGAAGCTACTCACCATGTCGAAAGCCTGAAATTCCTCGAACAGCAGATCACTGGTGTATCGGAGCACATGGTAGTGTACCAGATTGTCTCTGCACTTGACAAATCAACCCGCAAATCCTGGGAAGGGACCCAGAGGAAAGGAGAGCTTCCCAAATACGACTCAACCATCGCCTTCCTGAAGTCGAGGTGCCAAATCCTCGAGAATTGCGAGACGGCGTTTCCAGCTAAACCATCAAAACTGAAGCAAGCCATTCCACCACTGAAGACTCATCCGCAGAAGAGCCATGCAGCATCGACCAACCCAACCCAACCATCGAGCGTTTGTGAAATTTGTGGCGGTTCCCATCGCAACGTCGAGTGCTCGGTTTCGTCCAACCTCACCCCCGCCCAGAGAATTGATAAGATCCGAGCTGCTGGAATTTGCTTAAACTGCCTGCGCAAAGGACACCGATACAATCAATGCCCTTCAAATAAGACGTGCCTTCAGTGTCAACGCCGACACCACACATTGCTTCATGAGGATGGAGCAGCCAACCGAGCAACCTCATCGAACGTTTCGCTCTCGAGTTCTATTAGATAATGGGCCCCAAGTTAACTTCATAACGGAAGAGATGGCCAACCGCCTTGGTGTCACAAAGAAACCAGCCAAGGTTCCAATCGTTGGCATCAACGCCCTGCGAACCCTAGCCCGTCGTGGTCGTCTAGGTGGTCGTCAAAACTCGTTCCCGTGTGTCCAGTTTCCACGCAAGCCTCGAGTGTCTGGTTACTCCAAAGGTTACCGGTATGATTCCGACATCCCAGATCGACATCCCCAAAGAGGTAACACTAGCTGAGATCATTTTCCACACGCCCGATAAAGTGGATATGCTGATCGGTGGTGAGCTCTTTTTCGACATCCTGAAACCCGGCAAATTGAGCATAGCCGAAGGCCTTCCACAGCTGCGAGATACCCACTTGGGGTGGATCGTAGCTGGTGTGATCATCGACCCGCCATTATCGAATGTTTCGCTCCAATACTCCCACGCATCCGTTGAAGAAATCGAGGAAAGAATGCACCAGTTCTGGCAGATTGAAGAGGTGCCAGACGTTCCAAATCTGTCGACCGAAGAATCAGCATGCGAAGCCCACTTCCTTTCTACATACCAGCGAGATGGAACTGGACGCTTCATTGTGAAACTACCGTTCAAGGATAATCTTTCGCAATTGGATAACTGCCGCTCCCTAGCGCTGAAGAGGTTCCTGATATTAGAGAAGCGACTGGTCCGTGATCTTGAACTGCAGGCGCAGTACGTGAATTTCGCCCGAGAATACGAGGCCCTCGGCCATTGCCGTGAGATCAACGAATCCGAAGATCCAAACTCACAGAAAGCCTACTATTTGCCACATCAAGCAGTATTGCGTCCTTCTAGCTCGAGCACAAAATTTCGTGTCGTGTTCGACGCAAGCGCCAAGACGTCACAACCGGAACTCTCCTTGAATGGTTTACTGCAAGTTGGTCCGGTAGTGCAGAACGACGTGCACCACATTACGCTACGGTTCCGGAAATTCAAGGTATTCGCCAGGTACTCGAAGCCCCGTCAGATCGCCGGTTCCTGCGAATTTTTTGGAGAGAGCACCCGTCATTACCCATGCGAGCTCTGGAACTTTGTACCGTTACCTACGGCACAGCATTGGCACCTTACCAAGCAACGCGGTTTTTGGTGCAGCTCGTAGAAGAATATGGAGAAGACTTTCCTGTCGCCGCTCGCATAGTGGAGGAAGAGACGTACATGGACGGTGCAGACTCGGTGGAAGCTGCCATCGATGTGCAACAACAACTGAAGCAACTCCTTGGACGTGGAGGTTTCCCCATACACAAGTGGTGCTCAAACTCACAAGAATTCCTAGAGCACATCCCCGTGGAAGAACAAGAGAAGAAAGTCGCGTTAGATGAGCATGGAGTGAATGAGGCTATCCGAGTGCTTGGGTTAGTTTGGGATCCATCCACAGACTCGATGCTCATCGCCTATCGGCCAAACCCTTCAACGACACAACGGCCAACGAAAAGAATGATGTATTCCGAGATTGCGAAGTTTTTCGATCCCTTGGGACTGGTTTCACCAGTTATTGTGGTGGCGAAGCTCCTAGCGCAGAGATTGTGGCATCTGAAGACCGGTTGGGACGATCCTGTTGACGACGATACAGTACTGCAGTGGCAAGAACGCCAAGATTCCTTGTCGCATCTTCATGAAATCGAAATTCCAAAGCGTGTGACATTCGACAATGTGGTCACATACGAGCTGCACGGTTTTTTGGATTCCTCCAACAAGGCGTACGGAGCCTGCATTTATCTGCGAAGCATCTTTGTCGACGGTTCTGCGAAGCTCCGTCTCCCTACCAGCACCTCAAAGAACTCCCCATCCCACGGAAAGAGCTGTGCGCAGCTTTGCTATTAACCCGGTTGGTACAGAAGGTATTTCCAGCCATGGATATGTCGTTCCGGAGTATTGTGCTGTGGTGCGACAGTACGGTCGTGCTAGCATAGATTAAGAAACCCCTCATCCAGCTGCAGTTATTTGTTCGAAATCGAATCGCTGTAATTCAAGAACTCACCGGTGAATATCGGTGGGAGTATATCCGGTCCCAAAGTAATCCAGCAGATATCGTTTCCCGTGGCCGACTCGCAGAAGCTCTGAAGAACAACATCCTTTGGTGGAATCCCTCCAGAAAGTAGAGTACGACGCAGATACCCCCGATGAGGTTCCAGACGACAAGCTTCCGGAAGTTAAATCCCTGGTAGCTGTACCCGATGTGAGTGTGGACCTTACATCGTTTTTCCACAAGTTCAGCAACTTTCACAAGGTTCAACGAGTTGTGGGTACGTCCTGCGATTTGTGGCCAACTGCCGCAAAGGGAATCCGTCCAAACGTGAGCGAAGCCCTCATTTGACTGTCCGTGAACTACGCCGTTCTACTGAAGCCATTATGCATGTTGTGCAGCATGTACATTTCATCGACGAAATCAAGCGAGTTCAGGCGAACAAGCCCTGCAAGAGACTCGGAAACTTTCGACCGATTTATCACGATGGACTGCTTCGAGTAGGTGGTCGGTTGGACCGCTCGCAGTTACCCTTCGAGAGCCGTCATCCAATCATCTTGCCGGATAAGGATCCAGTGGTACGCCTGTTAATTCAACAGATGCACGTTGAGCTTCTCCACGTTGGGCAAACGGGCCTGATAAATGCCATGAGACAACGGTACTGGTTGCTGAACGCTCGATTCACCATCCAACTAATCACACATCGTTGCGTGAGATGCTTCCGGACCAATTCAACAACCCCCAACCAACTGATGGGAAACCTGCCAGCATCCACAGTAGTACCGTCGCCCCCATTTGCCGTAACCGGTGATTATTACGCCGGACCATTCCTCACCAAGCAAGGAACACGCCGACCAACTCTGGTGAAATCGTACGTAGCCGTATATGTTTGCATGGCAACCAATGCCGTCCACTTGGAAGGCGTATCCGATTTGAGCACCGATGCCTTTATGGCATCCCTTCGACGTTTTATCGCACGCCGTGGAATGGTCCACGAAATCCATTCGGATAACGCTACCAATTTTCATGGAGCTAACCACGAATTGAATCCCCTTTACCAGCAATTTCGTAACCAGCAAGCCGTGGAGACCATCGCATCGTTCTGCCACAACCATGAGATCGAGTGGCATTTCATCCCACCAGATGCAACTGAGTTTGGTGGCTTGTAGGAGGCGGCTGTGAAGTCGGCCAAAACCCATCTCAAACGTGTCATCGGCTGACCTTCGAGGAACTCTGTGCGATCCTGGCCGAAATCGAAGCCGTTCTCAACTCTCGTCCTTCGTTCGCTGTTTCCAACGACCCGGCGGACCCGCTGATGATAACTCTGGCACATTATTTGATCGGACGACCGCTAACCGCCTCAGCGGAACCATCCCTGGAGAATGTCCAGGCGTATCGTTTGTCACGGTGGCAGCATCTCCAGCTCCTACGCAAGCAATTTTGGCGTGCCTGGAGCCGAGACTATTTGAACACCCTGCTGCCTCGGAAGAAGAACCAAAAGGAAATGCCCAACATCCGTGAAGGTATGATCGTGCTGCTTCACGATCGGAACCAACTACCACTCAATTGGAAATTAGGTCGTATCATGGCCGTTGATGTCGTCGCTGATGGTACCACGTATCGACGGCCAATTAACAAAGTGTCCATTCTGCCCATCGAAGATAATGTTAAACCGCATGGTAATTGTTGAGTTACCTCAACCGGGGCAAACGCATGAAAACCCACGCCACGAACCTGCCAGAAAATACAGCACAGTCGGCGTGCAGCAGAACTACCAAACAACCACATCACCAAGCAACTACATCACCTAGTAACCACATCACCTAGCAACCACCTTATCACCAAACAACTTTCACATCACAGCACACGGAGCGCTGCATCTATTTAAGCGGCATGTAGTAGCTTGCAATCAATTAGTTACTTTCCAACCGCGCACCCATCAGCAGCAGAAGCAAAAGCAATTGTACCAGTAGAAGTAGAAAAATAAAAGAATTGTTTAGTGTAGCCGACAGTTTCCATCATCCCCGATCGTCGTTCGTCTGTGGCTCGGAACAAAGTCATTCAGCTCTTTTCAGAGCTCAAAGAGTTGATTTAGATTGACGTTTGCTTCCTCCGCCCGTTCCTTCCGAATACAGTCCACTCCGCCAGCCAGACCGTTCCAGTGAAAACAGTTTCGATTAGGGATTATTCTTGTTCGGAAACAACGTTCGACGGAATGTAACAGTTAACATCATCGTCCAATTGCCATCGCAAGTTATGGAGGTTGAAGTCACCCAATGACAAAACGATGTCGGTTTCGCTAGCGTTGTTTGTGAGATGCTGAACTGCTTTTGTACGGGCAGAATAAAGATCCGCGTGTGAGTTCGGGGGACAGCAATGATGTAGAGCGAACGATGTGTCGATGTTACGCAAACTGTGACTTGCTCAAGTCGTTCACAATCCTTCAAAGGAATCACCTCGCAACGAAGGTGGTTTTTAACTGCAATCAATACGCCCCCACCACCAGTATTTTGGCTTGTTGATGCATTCCGGTCACAACGGAACAACGCATAGCCAGATGATATTTCAGCATTATTGATATCCTCTCGCAGCCAAGTTTCCGTGAAAACAATAACGTCATAGTCGGAGCTGGTAAGCAGCAAGCGTAGCTGAATGATTTTGGTACGTAAATCTCTCACGTTCTGATAGTAGACCGAAATATTGGATTTTTGCCCAGCTTTAAACCTCGAAGGGGGAAGCTCGAGATTTCCACGTTGAGTCGACGAAAAAAGCACTTTCCACTGCTCTTGAGGCTTCCGTTGTGCATCGACAATACTGGATTGATGCTGAGTTGCTGGAATCGACAAATACTATCGGAAGGGATTTGCTCAAATCGCATGCATACTTGCCTGCGATAACGGGTTGGAAGACCCCTTCTCCAAACTCATACACAGGGCCGGGATGGCTGAAGGTCGCAGAAGTGGCTAGACTGTGACAAAGGGGATCTGGAGCTTCCATGTGGCTTGCAGGCGTGCATCCCGGTGTTGTGACATCTGTTGAAGACTTGCTCGAAGAAAATAATACATTGAAAACGCTCGAATCATGCGACGAGCGTTGATGCGAGTTCGAACAGAAAATGGCTGGCGTTGGGTTGCTGGAAGCGACAAACGTTACCGGGAGGAAAGAGTTCTCATTGCTTGTATACTTGCCTGTCAAAACTGGTTGGAAGACCCCTTCTCCAAACTCAAACACAGGGCCGGGATGGCTGCAGAACAGCTGGCCATCCGCAACGACGAGGAACTGAATGAATTTTTATATGGTATGACCATTTCACAGAGTGGTGTGCTGCCAAATATCCAGGCCGTCCTGCTGTTTTTTTTTTATGAATTCATTTATTTATACAGGCTCAATCGAATCAACTTTACAAAGCCAAGTTTTCATGTTTATATACATCAGTTATCTTAGAACTAAGGTTAAGGGGGTGGAACCGATTACTCGCGGCCGTCTCGAGGTTAATAGGAATTACAATTTTATGGATGGGAAAATTGCGGTGGAAATTTTAAACAAAGCATAAGGAACAATGGATTTCTTATATCTAGAATTTCAAATAACAATTTTTAATTGAACGTTTTCAATTTAAAAAAAAATCACTCACTCACACACACAAAAACACTCACACACACAACCACAATCACACACCGATGCACACAATCCTCAAAAATTTAACCTAAATAAACAAGTAAGTTAATCAAACTACAATCTAAGGCTAATGTTAGTCAAAAACACATAAATGAGTTTCATAAACTCCGATCGCGTGCAACCAAAATGTCTCGAATCGGTACATTGGGTTGTCTACCTCGAGCCCGAAGGGAATCATAAAGCTCAGATCTGACTCCACGATGCTCAGCACAAAACCAAATTACGTGATCTGCGTCCTGGTAACCTTGTCCACATTCACAGGGATTGCTGTCTCCCAGCCCAACACGGAACATACACACTACCAAAATGTCATGTAAATTTCTGTCCCCTGAGACCGACACATGCAAGCGTCCTTTAGCACATAAGAACGAGTTGAAAGAGATGCGAAAATAAATTCAATCAAACACATATTTCGCCGAATTGCGTATGTGTCAGTCTCAGGAGACATAATTTTACACGAAATCTTTCTTTACGTTTCCCGGCCTTTTACAAACATGAATTACGTCTCGTGTAAAATTCATAATTTCTAAGTGTGTATGAGCGCTTAAAGAATAATGATTGGACATGAGGCGAGACATCACACGAATGAAGTCTCGACCCACATCCAATCCCCTGAACCAACATTTCTTAGACACCTTAGGAGTGATAGAATGTAGCCATCGCCCCAAATCTCCTTTACTCCATTTATACTGCCAGCTATCGAGTGATATCTGACGAAAAATATAGAAAAATTCGTTGAAGGCGATTTGTCGGTCAAAAATATCGCCTTCCATAGCGCCCACCCTTGCAAGCGAGTCCGCTTTCTCATTGTCAGGAATCGAATAATGATAAGGGACCCACACAAAGGTGATAATAAAAGAACGTGAAGATAGAGCACTTATAAGACCTCGTATTTTCATAAGAAAATAAGATGTGTGCGTTACCGGCCTCAAGGAGCGAATAGCCTCTATCCGTGAAAAGGAAGTATTGATCCAGTGTAAAAGAGGCAACAGTTTCTAAAGAAAAATGAATTGCTGCCAATTTCGCGACAAAAACAGAACAAGGTGCTTGATGTTTACGAGCGACGCTATAATTTTCATTGTATACACCAAAGCCAGCGGAGTCCTTTATCAAAGACCCGTCAGTGATAAACGTTTTGGTGGAATCAACTAGGCCAAACTTTGCAGCAAATATCACCGGAGCAATCATAGGACGATGATGCTCTGGGACTCCACGAAGCTCCTGTTTCATGGATAAATCAAAATGAACCGAATTTCCGAAGTCGGAGAAGCAAACACGATTAGGAATATTCAGCGAAGGGCTGACATCCTGTGTTATGTGTAAATGGTACAAAGTCATGAAGCGGGTTTGAGGATTCAACTCAAGGAGCTTCTCAAAATTTTCGATCACCTGGGAGTTCATAACTTCACACCTGGTGAGGAGCCGGAGAGATAATTCTGAAAACCGATCCGAGAGTGGCAACATGCCAGCCAGCACTTCAAGACTCATGGTATGAGTCGAGTGCATACAACCTAACGCAATACAAATACACCGATACTGAATACGTTCCAGTTTGATGATGTGCGACCGAGCCGCTGACTGAAAACAAAAACTACCGTATTCTATAATCGACAAAATCGTTGTCCGGTACAACGTTAGAAGATCTTGCGGATGCGCTCCCCACCAGGTCCCGGTAATTGTGCATAGAAAGTTGATCCTTTGTTGGCACTTTCGCTTCAGATACTCAATGTGGGATCTCCAGGTGCACTTTGAATCGAACCAGACCCCAAGATATTTAAACGACATAGAATGAGAGTTATCGGTGTACCCAAAATTTGAAGCTTCGGTTGTGCAGGGTTATGCTTCTTAGAAAAAACTACCAACTCTGTTTTCTCCGTAGAGAATGCGATACCTAGCTCTAGAGCCTAAGTAGACAAATTGTCTAAGGTATCCTGTAAGGGTCCTTGCAGATCGACCCCATTGGGTCCAGTGACAGACACTACGCCGTCATCTGCAAGTTGTCTCAACGTACAATTCTCACTCAGACAACCGTCAATGTCTTTGACATAAAAATTATACAAAAGCGGGCTTAAACATGATCCCTGGGGGAGACCCATGTAGCTAAATCGAGAAGCTGTAGAGTTTCCATGAGAAAAGCTCATATGTTTCTCTGACAGCAAATTGTACAAAAAATTGTTCATTAATGGTGAAAAACCACAAGCGTGGAGTTTATCTGAGAGAACTTCAACAGATACTGAATCAAAAGCCCCCTTGATATCCAAGAAAACAGAAGCCATTTGCTCTTTTTTTTAGCAAAAGCTAACTGCATCTCTGTGGAAAGCAACGCGAGGCAGTCGTTCATTCCCTTACCCCTACGGAAACCATATTGAGTATCTGAAAGCAGGTTATGCGTCCCAACCCATTTGTCCAGACGGAAAAGGATCATTTTCTCCAACAACTTTCGAATACAAGATAACATCGCGATGGGTCGATAGGAGTTGTGGTCGGACGCGGGTTTACCAGGTTTTTGAATGGCAATAACTCTCACCCGTCTCCAGTCATCCGGTACAATGTTGAGAGCCAGAAACTGATTAAACAAGTGCAACATGCGCCTCTTAGCGACGTCTGGAAGGTTCTTAAGCAAGTTGAACTTGATTCTATCAGCCCCTGGAGCCGTATTGCCACACGAAAGGAGTGCGAGAGAGAGTTCTACCATTGAAAAAGGTTGGCTGATCTCATCTATCGAATTCGTGGTTTCGCGAGGAAACATTTTTGCTGGCACAGAATCTGGACAAACTTTTCGCGCGAACTTGAGGATCCATTGGTCTGAATACTCCTCGTTCTCGTTGTTCGTAATTTTGCTACGCAATCTTCGCGCCGTATTCCAAAGGGTATTCATCGACGTTTCACGTGATAGCCCGTCCACGAATTGTCGCCAGTAACCGCGTTTCTTGGCCTTGATGAGGCTCTTAAATTCTCGTTCGAGAGCCGTGTACCTTTCGAAGTGCTCAGGTGTTCCACGTCTACGAAAAACTTTGAACGCGTCGGACTTTTTGTGGTAAACCTCGGTGCATTGCTGATCCCACCATGGGGAAGGAGGTTTCCTGCGAAATGACGTTCCTGGAACTGGTCGAGTTTGAGCTTGAACCAAGCTGTTTAAGATCAGGTTGGAGAGGAAGTTATATTCCTTCAGCGGTGGAAGCCCTTTTACCGTTGTTACGGCTTCATCTATTGCTGTCTTGAACCTTGTCCAATCGATATTACGAGTTAGATCATACGTGACGTTGATGGATTCCGGCGGAGTGAGCCCGATGGCAATCGAAATTTTAATAGGCAAATGATCACTACCGTGGGGATCCCCACGTGCAGTCCAACTATAATGAATTCGAGCAAAGTGTGAGGTCTAATCTACTGCCAAGTGAGGATGGACCAGCCAAGCGTGTAATTTCTCCATTGTTGTCATTGTTGAAGTTGTCACAGAGGTCATATATTAGAGGAGACCGGTTGTCATCGTGCAGTTCTCCCCAGCCTGTACCGTGAGAGTCAAAATCTCCCATGATCAACCGCGGAGCAGGTAGAACCGAACAAATATCTGAAAGTTATTTTTGGTTTATTGAGGCTCTAGGAGGAATATAAACGGAAGCAATGCAAAGGCTTTTATTTTTAATAACAGCCTGACATGCGACAACTTCAATACCTGAAATAGGAGGAAAATTCACTCTATAGAAGGAGTGGCACTTTTTGATCCCCAAAAGTACTCCTCCTCCACGTGAATCCTCACGATCAAGCCGAATAATGTTGAAATCGTGAATCGGAAGATCGATTTCGGGTGAAAGCCATGTTTCACAAAGAGCAAATGCATCACAACCGGTAGTGTGAGCTAAAAATTTAAAAGATTCCAATTTAGGAACAAGACTTCGACAATTCCACTGCAGAACAGTGATCAAATCCCCGACCTCATTTGGAAAATTATACATCGAAGGAAATGATAGCTGCAAGGAGGGGCCACTTTAATGTTAATTTCTTCAAAAAAGTTTTCACAGTGGGAAGCATTGCCATAACAATAATTTTAAGAGGGTCAGACATTTCGGGGTACTTGAAAATACCTTCCACAATATCATCAAATGAGAACAGCCCAGATGAAGAGGGGGCTTCTGTTCTTAAAATCGGGGCATCGGGGGTTTTGGATGTCCCCGGGAGAGATGGGAAATCCTGTGTGTAGTTGGCACTTCGAAAACCAGGAGGATTTGGATTATCCTTCTTTACACAGCTCTTTGAATTGGGCATGTGTTTTTGTTTTTTTTAACTCTTTATTTATTCCAAATTTTATATTATTTTACATTCATATATTTAGCTAGGTGAGCCTGCTAAGTAATTAATATTTCAACCTTATATGCTATCATTCATATCTAATTGTGTTAATATTATTTTTACTTTGTCTATTCAGTATTTTTAACAGGGTTCCTTTTGCCTGCGTGTAAGAATAATTATTGATTTCTTAAAACTAGTGCTTATCTATAGAGAGAATTGATCATTGCAATTGAGGACTGCAATGATTTTTGTCTAAAATTATGAATTATTTTGTTGGACATTTCTTCTAGAGTTTCAACGTTTGAAATTCTATGTAATTCAATAGTACTGAACCAGGGTGGCCGCTTCAAAATCATTTTCAGAACTTTGTTCTGAATCATTTGAAGTGCTTTTTTCCTAGTAGCACAACAACTAGACCATATTGGCACAGTATAAAGCATGGCCGGTCTAAAGATTTGTTTGAATATTAGAAGTTTGTTCTTCAAACAAAGTTTGGATTTTCTGTTTATAAGAGGATATAAAAATTTTATATATTTATTACATTTGGCTCGAATGCCCTCAATGTGATCTTTAAAAGTTAATTTTTGATCAAGTATAAGTCCAAGATATTTTACTTGATTTTACCGTTCATAGTGACCATATGACTATTACTTGGTTTCAAAAATGCAGCTCTTGGCTTGTGTGGGAATATTATAAGTTGAGTTTTTGAAGCATTAGGAGAAATCTTCCATTTTTGAAAATAATCTGTAAAAATGTCCAAGCTTTTTTGTAGCCTCCTGGATATAACACGAAGACTTTTTCCTTTAGCGGAAATGCCTGTGTCATCAGCAAAGCAAAGCCCTGAGGTAAATCAGGGAGATCTGAAGTGAAAATGTTATAAAGTATTGGCCCAAGAATGCTACCTTGAGGAACACCAGCTCTGACAGGCAATTGATCAGATTTAGAATTCTGATAATTTACTTGCAAAGTTCTATCAGTTAAGTAGTTTTGAACTAATTTCATGATATAAAGAGGAAAATTGAACTTTTTCAGTTTCGCAATCAAACCTTCATGCCAAACACTGTCGAATGCTTTTTCTATGTCTAGAAGAGCAACTCCAGTGGAGCAGCCTTCAGCTTTGTTTGAACGAATTAAATTTGTAACTCTCAAAAGTTGATGCGTAGTTGAATGCCCATGGCGGAATCCAAACTGTTCATCAGCAAAAATTGAGTTTGTATTGGTGTGAAGCATCATTCTATTCAAAATTATTTTTTCAAAAAGCTTACTTATTGAAGAAAGCAAACTGATTGGTCGATAGCTAGAAGCTTCAGCCGGATTTTTGTCTGGCTTCAAGATAGGTTCGACTTTTGCATTTTTCCATTTATCTGGAAAGTATGCCAGATGAAAACATCTGTTAAATAGTTTCACCAAGAAAGACAAAGTTCTCTCGGGGAGTTTTTTGATGAGGATATAGAAAATTCCATCATCACCTGGTGCATTCATATTTTGAAATTTTTTTTGTTATAGTTTTTACTTCATCCAAATCAGCTCCCCAAGAATCATCAAAAATATTTTCTTGTGCGAAAATATTCAGATACTCCCTGGAAACTTGATCCTCAATAGGACTTGTAAGACCCAAACTGAAATTATGGGAGCTCTCAAACTGCTTAACAAGTTTTTGAGCTTTTTCCGCATTTGTGAGCAAAATTTTATCACCTTCCTTAAGCGCTGGTATAGGCTTTTGAGGTTTTTCAATATTTTAGAGAGTTTCCAGAAAGGTTTGGAACTCGGATCTAATTTTGACACATTATTTTCAAAATGTTTGTTCCTCAGGGCAGAGAAGCGTTTTTTAATTTGTTTTTGTAAATCTCGCCATATGACTTTCATAGCGGGATCACGTGTTCTTTGATATTGACGCCTACGTACATTTTTTAGACGAATCAAGAGCTGAAGATCGTCATCAATTATAACTGAATCGAATTTAACCTCGCATTTTGGCACTGAAGCAGCTCTTGCTCTATTTATTGAGAAAGCCAGAGATTCAAGAGCATTATTAATTTCATTTTTTGTTTGCAATGGAACATTAAGATCAAAGTTGTATTCCATAAATGTTCGATATTGATCCCAATTAGCTCTATGGTAGTTGAAAGTAGAACTGATGGAATTAGAAATGATTTCTTGAGATATTTCAAATGTAACTGGAAGGTGATCAGAACCAAAGTCCGCATGGGTAATCAATTGACTACAAAGTTGGAATGAATCAGTTAGGAACATATCAATAGTTGAGGGATTTCTGGCTGAAGAAAAGCAAGTTGGGCTGTTTGGGTATTGAATAGTGTAGTAGCCTGCGGAACAATGATCAAAAAGTATATTACCATTGGCATTGTTTTGCGAATTATTCCATGAGCGGTGTTTTGCATTGAAATCACCAATAACGAAGAATTTAGACCTATGACGGGTAAGTTTCTGGAGGTCACCCTTGAACCAGTTCTTTTGCTGACCAGTGCATTGGAAAGGCAAATAGGCAGCTATAAAAGTAAATTGGCCAAATTTTGTTTCAACTGAAACCCCCAAAGTTTTAAAAACTTTGGTTTCAAATGAAGAAAGAATGTGATGTTTGATACGCCTATGGACAATGATGGCAACGCCACCACCAGCTCCATTAATGCGATCATTTCGGTAGACAAAATAATTTGGATCTCTTTTGACCTTATGGGCAGGTTTGAGATAAGTCTCAGTTATAACAGCAATATTCACGTTATGAACTCTTAAAAAATTAAATAGCTTATCCTCGTTATCTCTGATGGATCGAGCATTCCAATTCAAAATGTTTAATGACTTAAAATCCATTACTGAACTTCAATGTCATGACAATATTATTGGCAAATTTAATACCAGTTTGGATAGCTTCAAACATGGAATTAGTTTTTAGCATATCGGTTATCATATCGATTAACGATTGCTGTAAAAATTCTAATTTAGGAGCGGATATGTAACCTAAATCAAATTCATCAGAAGTCCCGTGGGAATTTTGGTTTTGGTTTCTACCCGCTGCAACGGCAGCGTAGTTAGGTCCATTTACATGTTGAACATTGTTAACAACACGGTTGGGTAAGAATGTAGGGTTTGAAGATTGAACCCTGTTGGTACCTGCAGGTATCGAAGTTGTATTTACTCCTCGTTGAGCGTTTGAAGTAACATTTGCGGATGGAAAAACCTGTCCGCAATTTCTACCGACGGTTTGGTAGGAATTAGTTCTTTGCTGATCGTTGTTAACAGCTGCAGAATGGGTAGTAGCTGGTCGGGAACGCGTATTGTTTCCTACCTGGCGCTTAGTGCGTGACTGCAAAATTGCTTTGCGAGTCTTGCACTCCCAAAAATTTGATTTATGGTTTTCACCACAATTTGAGCATTTGAATTTTTGAGGATCTTCCTTCACAGGACAGTCGTCCTTAGCGTGCGACGAATCCCCACAATTCATACATTTACCAATCATATGGCAATGCTTTGTTCCGTGACCCCATCCCTGGCACTTACGGCACTGGGTGAGGCTTTGGAAATTGGCTCCAGTCTTCCTGAAATGTTCCCACTTCACACGGACATGGAGCAAAAGGCTTGCTTTTTCTAAAGCCTTAAGGTTATTAAGTTCACTTGACTTGAAGTGAACTAAGTAGAGATCGTTTGAAATCCCTTTGCGAGAATCGCCAGGCCGGGATTTCATTTTCATCTTAATTACTTGGACTGGGCTAATTCCAAGTAATTTTATTAACTCGTTTTTTATTTCATCGAGAGATTCACCACTGGGCAGTCCTTTCAAGACAACCTTGAAAATACGCTCAGCTTTGGTGTCGTAAGTGAAGAAATTGTGGTTCTTCTGAGTAAGATACTCAAGAAGACGTTTGAATCCGTCCAAGGTTTCTGCATGCAAACGGCATTCACCTCGTCTGGAGATTTGAAGGGAATATTTCACACCTTCAACAAATGTTAAGATTTCCTTGCGAAAAGCATGGAAATCCGAAATTGTCACCACAATAGGGGAACTTTTTCCTTTCTCAATCGAGAAAGTTTTTTCAAATTTTGATTAGATGATGGATCACTCTTATCATCTGTGAGCATATCAAATTGATTACTCACATTAATTTGATTTGCAGGCGAATCAATAGATTGCCCTTTTCGTTTGCGCTTATTTGCCATAGTGTCAGACTAATTTGCTCCAAATCGACGTCCAAGCAGATAACTATAAGAATCCGAGGGACCGAAGAGGAATTTTCCAATGCGAGCCGGGTTACCCGAAGGGCCTAACAAGGATCGAAAAGGAATAAGAGGAAATTTAAAAATTATAGGTATTATTTAGCACTGAAAAGTGCTGTTTATGATTTGGTGTAGCGTTAGGTAGCAATAGCACTTCCTTCAGCAAATAGAAAATAGAACCGCACGGCATGAGAGCACAATGCAGACTGTGAATTGGGCATGTTGATTTGGGGCTTCTGTTCAGCTACTTTCCCTGCTCGGATGCGTCTACGCTTCAGTGAAGCACCTTCCGGAAAACTGAAAGATGTCCCCTCCTCAACCAAGTCCGAATCAGACTCGTCATCTGACAGAGGAGAAAAAGGATTTGTATTGATATCGAGTGGCGAGGCTTTCTTAAGCATTTCTGCAAAATATTGCCTTGAATGTGTTTCAGAGAACGTTCCAATTTTTCCCCGCGTTGTTTGTACGCAGGGCATGACGAGAGAGCATGGGGAGCAGTTCCCTTGCAGAAAACGCATTTTAGTGTGTTATCTGCACAGGGACCAGCCTCATGTTTCTCCCCGCAAGTTGAGCAGCGTGCCTTATTGCCGCAATGGGAGGCCGTATGCCCCATCTGCTGTCAGTTTTGGCAGATCATTACCCGGGGTACAAATAACCGCACAGGTAGCCGAAGTTTGTCCAGTTCTAAGTAGTGAGGAAAGGCAGAGCCAGAAAAGGTCACCCGAAACGAGTCTGTGGGGGTAACTTTTTTCTTACCCTTGCTGTGCGATGTTTTAACTAATTTTCTTACTTCCAGTTTCTGAACTGGGGGGAGCAGAGGGTTCTTGAATCGGCCAACCACCCGCTTCTCCAACATTTCAGGGCACAGACTCGCCTCTGTGATCACTCCTAAAATCTCCACATCACGAGCTGGAATATAAACTCGATAATCCAGTGTAAAATGCTGGGAGGAAGCAATCTCATTAGCCTGCTTCAGGTTAGAGACGACAACACGGAGTTTATTAAATTTAACTTTCGTGATCTCTGTCACGGCTGAGAATCGCTTCGTCAAATCAGTAGTTATTTGGTATACATTCAGAGGTTTAATTTTGGGCTGAAAGTAGACAACCCATGGACCGACCGAGTTCATTGGATAAGATCGCGGTCGGAATTTTGTTTGTGCCTCCCCATCATCAGGTGGCAAAGGCACTTTTTCAGCCAAACCGTCCATGTCGAAGAAACCTCTTCAACATGCACGATTTGCCTTACTCGTGGGAGCGTTGAACGCCCCCAAAAATTTAAATCACACACAAACACAAAACAGGAACACACACAAATTAACGCTAAACTCTAGTGGGATGAGAGACTGAGGAAAAAAAAAACTTAACTAATATTACTGATCTGTTGCTGCTGCTGCTGCTGACGCACCGTATGCCTGAACGTCGAACTTCTATGCGGGCAGCGGGGAGCGGTGCGCTGCGTGAGTGCACGGGTGTATCCGATCGCCTTCGGGTGCACTCGCTCGACGATGTCGGATGACCGTTGGCGATGTAGTAGTGAATCGCTGGTTAGCGTCACCACGCGGAGATGAAGCGAAAATGAGCGGGATGATCATTCACCAGCAAGCACTGCTTGATTTTCTTGTTTCACTGGAAAACCACACTGCCTTCTTAGAAAAAAAAAAACTCACATTCACTCCTTTCACTGAAGTGAATAGATTTTGACAAAAAAAAACTAATTATTTCCAAGGATCGCACTCGAATAAATCTTCCAAAATAACGGAGCGCTGGATCGAACGAACTTTCTTCTTTCGCTGAACGAAGTGAGATGATCCTGCTTTTTGTTTGATAGATATTACTACTGAGTTCATCGAAATTTTCATTACCACGCACCGCCTCAACATGACGTTGCTTAAAAGCCGCGTCCCGGAGAAAATTGCCAAATCAGTCGCCCACGTCATCTTCGTGGTCGAGTGGTTAGCGGCGTCACCCGTCGTTCAAGCGATTGTTGAAGTGAGGGTTCGATTCCCGCTCCAGCCTGTGGAACTTTTCGCAAAACGAAAATATCCAAATTGGTCCACTGGGTGTCAGGTTAAGTTGTTCGTTGTAATTCGCTGTACGTTCAATGTTCAGTCTGTTAAAGCTCGAGTTGAAGACGGTGTGAATGTCTATTTTTATCGTAGACTGCTGAAGAAAATTTCAATCCCAATTAACACTTACAAGCACGTTGGACATTCAACAAACAAATTATTGTTAACAGTTAATTCGAGCCGAACTGTAGTTTCTATACATTTTCGTGGAGAACCTAACATGATTGTATCTTTCAACAGTTTGTTGACCTATAGTTATGGTGTCTTGCCTTACATTGCGCTTTTTAGCGAATGAGACTGAGATGCACTTTTTTACGTTAATCTCTAGCAAGCTTTTTGTACACCAAATATGGAAGTTATCAACTTCTCTTTGGAAGACTTCAATGTAAGATGATTTACGTATTTCCATGAAAAGTTTCATGTCGTCTGCATGAATAAAAACATTTAAATGGCGTAAAATATATTCAACATCATTGACAAACAAAATAAATAGTAAGGACCTAGATGGGATTCCTTTGGTACTCCCGATGTAACATTCACAACCGATGATAGCTTTCCTTCAAATCTTACTCGTTGTGTTCTTCCACGCAAGTATGACTGAACCCACCTTAATAAATTTTGATTGAAACCTATTTGTAAAGCAACAAAGGAATATCGACTCTATCAAAGGCTTTGCTAAGGTCAGTGTATAAGGATTTAACATAATTATTTTCATCCATTGCATTTATTGAAAAATTTACAAAATTTAGCACATTTTTAGTAGTAGAGCGTCCTTTCATAAAGCCATGTTGCTTGGTAGAAATAACATTTTTTACTTGTGAAAAAATGTGTTGATTGATAATGGACTCAAATAGTTTGGGAATACAAGATACACACTTAGACCTGTGTGCCGATCTATTTTGAATCGGTGGCGGCGTATATGGTGTTTTCAAACGGCGGCGGCGGCGGCACAGCCGGCGCCACGCCGCGATCGTTCTTGGCGGCGGCGTGGATTGGCGCGGGCATAAATTATCCCCTCAACATTTACTCATGCTTATCCCTTTGTTACTGTTTGGCTCTCACGTGCACTGTAAAGACTAAAGGATCACTCCAAATCTTATAGGGAAGATGTACCTATATTAATCTCATTGTTCCTATATTCATCCTACTTGAAATAACACGATATACACGTGACAGGATTAGTTAGTAATGTTTGTTGTAGTTATTTAACGTGAGCAAACCTTATTAGAAAACGAAACCGATCCTTCAACTGCCCAATTGTTTGATTCATCGTAGGATGAATATAGGAACAATGAGATTAATATGGGGGCAGTTTCCCTATTTTAATAGAAAGCCCGGATATCCATAGTGTTATATGACTCAGGTCTCTGAGGCGAAAAAATCTGGTCACGTCTTCCTTCGGAAGGGAAGTAAAGCCGTTGGTCCCGGCTTATGTGTTGATGAGTGCGATATGTAGGGTCAGGTGGTAGAGTCGTCGGTGGTTGTCAAAGCGTTGTGAGGAAAGAGGACGACGGAAAATAAACGAGCAAAAAAAAAAATATATGACTCAGGTCGATGAATTGTCGTGTGTATGTGTGTATCTGTAAGTGTGTACAAATATATGAGACTTAACACTATAGAATTTGTTCATCAAACGTCGGCGGAGAATTCGGCTTATGGCTCTATTAATAAACTTACCCAGTTTCAGAATCGTTATTATAAGTAACTACCAAATAGAATAATATTGTCATTATTATGCAAATATGGGAAAGTGCTCTAATGTGGGTCTATGGATCTAGAATTCGGCCTATCGGTAAAAATTGCCTGACTTTAATTTTTCTTCATATTGATATGTAAGTGCGCTAAACTGACCGGCTTGAAGTGCCACAAGGGCTCAGAAGGGATTCTTTGTCCTGAAGCTAAGAGTTTAATTTTGAAAACTAAAACTCAAAAAATCTAAAAATCTAAAATTACAAAAATATAAAAATCTTAAAATCCAAGAATTTAAAAATCTAGAAATCTAAAAATCTAAAAATCTAAAAATCTAAAAATCTAAAAATCTAAAAATCTAAAAATCTAAATATCTAAAAATCTAAAGATCTAAAAATCTAAAACTAAAAATCTAAAAATCTAAGAATCTAAAAATCTAAAAATCTTAAAATAAAAAAATCTAAAAATCTAAAAACCTAAAACTCAACATATCAAAAAATCTAAAAATCTAAAAATTCAAAATCTTAAAATCTAAAAATCTAAAAATCTAAAAATCTAGAAATCTAAAATCTAATAATCTAAAAATCTAAAAATCTTAAAATCTTAAAATCTTAAAATCTAAGAATCTTAAAATTGGAAAATCCAATAATCTAAAAATCTTAATATCTTAATATCTAAAAATCTTAAAATCTAAATATCTAAAAAAATCTAAAAATCTTAACATTTAAAAATCTAAAACTCAAAAAATCTAAAAATCAAAGACCAATAAAATCAAAAAAGCAAAAAGTCAAAAAATCTAAAAATCAAAAATCTAAAAATCTAAGGATCTAAAAATCTAAAACTAAAAATCTCAAAATCTAAAGAATTAAAAACTAAAAATCAAAAAATCTCCAAAATCTCAATCTCTAAAAATCTAAAACTAAAAATCTAAAACTAAAAATCTAAAAATCTTAAAATCTAAAAATCTAAAAATCTAAAAATCTAAAAATCTAAAAATCTAAAAATCTAAAAATCTAAAAATCTAAAAATCTAAAAATCTAAAAATCTAAAAATCTAAAAATCTTAAAATCAAAGAATCTTAAAATCGGAAAATCGGAAAATCTAAAAATCTTAAAATCTTAAAATCTAAAAATTCAAAATCTTAGCATCTAAAAGTCTAAAAATCTTAAAATCTGCAAATCTGAAAATCTTAATATCTTAAAATCTTAAAAATCTAAAAATCTAAAAATCTAAAAATCTAAAAATCCAAAAATCTAAAAATCTAAAAATCAAAATATCTAAAAATCTAAAAATCTAAAAATCTAAAAACAAAAATCTAAAAATCTAAAAATCTAAAAATCTAAAAATCTAAAAATCTAAAAATCTAAAAATCTAAAAAATCTAAAAATCTAAAAATCTAAAAATCTAAAAATCTAAAAATCTAAAAATCTAAAAATCTAAAAATCTAAAAATCTAAAAATCTAAAAAAATCTAAAAATCTAAAAATCTAAAAATCTAAAAATCTAAAAATCTAAAAATCTAAAAATCTAAAAATCTAAAAATCTAAAAATCTAAAAATCTAAAAATCTAAAATCTAAAAATCTAAAAATCTAAAAATCTAAAAATCTAAAAATCTAAAAATCTAAAAATCTAAAAATCTAAAATCTAAAAATCTTAAAATCTTAAAATCTAAAAATCTAAGAATCTCAATCTCTAAAAATCTAAAACTAAAAATCTAAAAATCTAAAAATCTTAAAATCTAAAAATCTAAAAATCTAAAAATCTAAAAATCTAAAAATCTAAAAATCTAAAAATCTAAAAATCTAAAAATCTAAAAATCTAAAAATCTAAAAATCTAAAAATCTAAAAATCTAAAAATCTAAAAATCTAAAAATCTAAAAATCTAAAAATCTAAAAATCTAAAAATCTAAAAATCTAAAAATCTAAAAATCTAAAAATCTAAAAATCTAAAAATCTAAAAATCTAAAAATTAAAATCTAAAAATCTAAAAATCTTAAAAATCTAAAAATCTAAAAATCTAAAAATCTAAAAATCTAAAAATCTAAAAATCTTAAAATCTAAAATCTAAAA
>JAHHFK020001944.1:0-39374 GCA_024533555.2 Aedes koreicus | reverse complement strand
CTCGGCTAACGTTGTGTCAAAAACCAGAATATCGTCTATGTAGACGATATGGATCAGGAAATCTTTCCAGGATCCTCCTCATTTCACGCTGAATTATTTCGGAGCGCAGTTCACCTCGAACATCAATCGTTTAAAGCGGTACATTCCATGCTCCGATAGTAACGTCGTTAGTTCTCTTGAGTCTTTGTCCGATTCTAGGTGGTAGTATGCGTTCGACATGTCAGTTTTGAAAAAACCCCTTGCCCCGTGGAGTTTGGCCTTCATTTCGTGTATCGGTGGTAGCCAGAAGTATTCGCGCTTGATTGCTTTGTTAGCGGTCCGCATATTGACCGCCAAACGGAAGTCCCATTTCCCTTTTGCCACCGCGGACATCCCGCACTGATCCACTCGGGTGCTGTGAAACTTTCTCAATAATGTCCTTCGCTACCGTCTGTAGCCTTTTCCTAGCTGCCTCCCTGAAGGAGGCTGGGACGTTATAATATGCGTTTCTTGTTGGTGGGACTGTTTTATCGACTTGACTTTTACCCCCGGCATCTTTAAGAATTGGGTTTGTGAGTCGGGATTCTCACAAGCGTTTACGTTTGCCCCAACCTCCAGCAGCTTCATTTTCGCCTGCGTTTTCCTGCCAAGCAATGAACGGCGTCCACCGGGAATCACAATGAAATTGGCCCATACTGAGGGTTTACGTAATCCCATAGAATTTACTCTAACTCTGAATGAATGTTCAATTTGCATCGGATCGCTAGTAGCATAAGCATGAACCTTGAGATCCGTGCTGTTTCCCGACAAACTTATATTGGGATGACCCGAATTCACATCGATCATCAATCGTTCCCAATCGCAACTGAATCAATAAGGAATTTTACCATTGATGTTCCTATTTGGCAGTTCACCAATGCATCCTGGTTGGAAATTAGATGTACAGACTGTAATAGTAAAGAAAAATAACGAAGAATTTACTTTTTGTACGAATTTGAAAGAAAAATCTCTATTTTTGTGTTAATTAACAACGGAATTAGCGATTCTTTGCTGGACATATTCCAGGGTTCTTGTGAGCCAAACGCCCACACTGCTTACAGGATTCCGATGGAGTCGGTCGTTTACTCGGCATTTCCGCCTGCTCAGATCTAAAGTTTCTGTCCCGCTTGAATCCAGAGCTCGAGTTCGTCGATTGCTTTCGTTTTTCGATTGTTTGTTCCCGGATCCTTTCCATAGCCAAAGCGGCCGAAAGCTTCATTGAAGTACCAGACTGTGTTGCGATTTCATACGATTACGCGCGGCTGTTTGTATGATGAGGGGCGTATCATGACCGTATAGTCTAGCGTATATTGCCAATTCTTAGTTCCGCATGCCCTTCAGAAGCTGCAGTTGGATGAAACGTGTTTGATCCGTCGTGGTATAACCACATAGTCGAGCCTTCTCCACCAATCGTGTGTGAAAACGGACTATCGGTTCACCGTCCAGCTGTCGCATGTTCAAAAACGATTCGTGCTCTACGGTTGGGTCAGTCATTAATCCGAAGTAACTATCGATATTGCTTACGATTCTGCCGTAGCAATCGTCTGCGTCCAAAGACGGGCGCAGTTCTGCAGCTCGGATCATCTCTTGCATTTCTTCACCAATTGCTAGATAAAGTAGCCTGCACATGTCCGCCGGCGTGTTGGCGTTGCTGAATCCCGTGCCGATTTCAGCCCCCACGTCTGGGAGCTGATCGGTCTCCTCTGGAGGAGCACGGACGTATCTTCCGACTTCGTGTTCAAAATCCATGTTCGGCCGCCAGAGTATGAAGAGTAAAATATCTTTATGAGACAACCTGTAGCTATAATAAATTATTAATTTATTTCAACCCATTTTGTAATGAAAGTGCAACATGGCGTTTTTTTATGTTTGTGTCGAAATTTCAGTAGTCGTGCTCCAGTGACATTGCTGAGCTCTGTTTTTGGCCAGCAATCCGCTGTAACGGGTAACCAAACCGATAAAACATTTGCTTTCCAGCAGCGGACAAGCTTTTCCTTTGGCGGAAAACAACACGCTACCAGTTTTGACACGACATTCGCATGACGCAAACCAAATTAGCTTTTCGGCAGTGGTCATTGCCAGATGATTCATTGCAGCAGACAACACATTGTAAGCTTTTGGTTCGACATTTGCATCGAGCATGTAGCGGTTCTGACGTGAAGTAAGCTTTTCGGCAGCAGACATTGCCAGGAATTACTCTTGTGGCAAACAACACGCTGTAAGCTTTGATGCGACATTGGCATAGCGCAAAGTAACAAACCCGTGAATATGCTTTTCGTCAGCAACACGCTGTAAGCATTTTTTTTACTCTAGATTAGCTTGAATGCGATGCACGTGGTCCTATATTACTAATCTTTCATTATTTTTGCAATTTTCCAGCTATTTCATAATAATTTTTCATATTTATATAATAAAAACCCAGTGAACCCCATGACGAATCGAACGGGATAGGAGTAAAACACTTATAACGTTTATCCAATATGCAAATAAAATGTCCATGGAAGAAACTACATAAATTAATCAAATAATTTTTGATGTACACTCACTTTTTTTCAAAAATATTTTGTTAGATTTAGTTTTTTCAAAAGCGGACTACTCTTTTGGTACCCAAATAGTCGAGAAAAGTGGGAACGAATTGTAATCAGATAAAGGACTTATTTTCGGTTACTCACTTAGTAAGTCTGAATCTAGATTTGATTGGTCGCATCCCGACAGATAGGTGAAATCGGGGTACAGTGCAATTCGACCAGTTTATAAAAGTTTTATGATTTCATAGTTTTATTAAGACTCGCACATTGAAATTTTATATTTTTTCTAGGAAATTTGTGAGACAAATATTCATAGTTTATGATACAGTAGTTTTAAAAACAATCATAATTCATCAATTATTTAAGTTTTTTGTGACTTTGCTTGACTGCTGTTAAACCGAATATATTTTGGAAAAGTTTTAATATGTAGAATTTGATCTTAAAAAAATGTTATGAGCTATTGATAAGCATACTGATCTATTTCAATGCTATTTTCTAACGTTTCTTCTAGAGGGAAGAACCACTCATACATCTAATGTACGCTGATCTGGAAAGGTTGGTGCGAACCATCGTCGGTCGAGTTTGTGAGCCCTATGTGTGGCCCGCGAATGCTTAACTTCCAGAAGACATTTTGGATAATATTAAGAACTTGCTTCCTGCGGAAAAAGTTTATGTTGTGGATGAAGCAATGACAGGGCTGGTCAAATTAAAGGATATCGACAAACTCCACTTTTTCAACAATGCAAATAAGCATTGCGTTGCTGCTGGTAAGCACGTAATCAAAAACTACAATAGGGGAACAACCCCATTGGGTTGTTCGAAATGATGACGTAGGATTGCGATACTAAATGTAAGCCATTTATGTAGTACAATGCAATGTTCTTTTCATTTACAAGACTTATTTATGCAAGCAATTTGATGAATTCGGATTGATTTGGTGCTCAATAACTAGAAATGATTGAAAAAAGTAGGAAATATTTTATTGAGATGTGCTGGGTCGTCCAAACTGCCCAGGAGTTCAGAACTTAAGATCTACAGTTGTAACAGTAGCTTTATCCGCTATACACACAGAAAAAAATACCGTCATAACAAACATATTCGAGGTAAATCCAAATATAAACTTAGTTTATTCTGGCCGCAAAAATAAACTCTCTTACAAATATTTCAAATATATTTTTGTAACAAAACATTGCGATTGTTTCAACGTATTGAAGATAATGAAACCATCTCCAAGTCTCCCCCGGTTGGAATTAAACAAATGAGCTTGGAAATCAATAGAAGCATAAAGTTGACAGATGGCAAGAAATGCTTCAAGGTTCGCTAATTTCACCAAATCCTTCAATCGTAGTTCAAGGTGTAGATTGCTCTTTGGGACGTTCAACTTGCTTACTGTACAGTGGGCGGAATAAAAATAATTTAAGCCAAGGGTGATACGGTCAAAATTTGGTCAAGGGAAAACGCGTGTAAATCGGTGAAATCGTTTATTTAAAAAATCAAATTAAATTTCTTTTTCAAGTTCAATTAGTATAAAATTCAGGAAAAATATTCAGTTAGGCTTCCGCTTTTCCAAATCCGAATTGCCGGGCCTTACGCTTGACCCCTGCCATCAGATTTTGTACAGCCACCTTGTCCACCTTCTTCGCCGCAGAAAGCCAGTTTGCCTTGAACTGCTGCTCGTCCTTAGCAGTTTTTTGGTCTTCTTTAGGTTCCGCTTGACAATAGCCCAGTATTTCTCAATTGGGCGGAGCTCTGGCGTGTTGGGAGGGTTCTTGTCCTTGGGAACCACCTGCACGTTGTTGGCGGCGTACCACTCCATGGCCTTTTTACCGTAATGGCAAGATGCCAAATCCGGCCAAAACAGTACGGAACAACCGTGTTTCTTCAGGAAAGGCAGCAGACGTTTATTCAAACACTCTTTCACGTAAATTTCTTGGTTGACAGTCCCGGAAGCTATGAAAATGCTGCTTTTCAAGCCACAGGTACAGATGGCTTGCCAAACCAGATATTTCTTTGCGAACTTTGACAGTTTCGTGTGCTTGAAAATATCTGCTACCTTTCCCTTCCTTTTGCCGTATAAAACTCCTGTCCCGGAAGCTGCTTGTAGTCGGCTTTGACGTAGGTTTCGTCGTCCATTACCACGCAGTCAAACTTCGTCAGCATCGTCGTGTACAGCCTCCGGGATCGCGCTTTGGCCGTCGTATTTTGTTTATCATCGCGATTTGGAGTCACTACCTTCTTGTAAGTCGATAGTCCGGCTCGTTTTTTGGCTCGATGCACGGTTGTAGACGATACACCCAGCTTATTTGCGGCATCTCGGAGAGATAGGTTAGGGTTTCGCTTGAAACTACCGGCAACTCTCTTTGTCGTCTCAGCGGCTTCCGGTTTTCGATTTCCCCCCGATCCAGACTTCCTGGCTGTCGACAAACGTTCCCCAAACACTTTAATTACATTTGTAACGGTTGATTTGGCAACTTTTAGCGATTTTGCCAACTTTGCGTGCGAGTAGCTCGGATTTTCGCGATGCGCGAGCAAAATTTTGATACGCTGCTCTTCTTGCTTGGACGGCATTTTGACAACTGAAGAGTGAATTCCAAAATCAAAATAGGAGCAACATTCTACACACACACACCTTCAAAATGAGGGGTGTTCAGGTTTTTAAATGCAAAATTGAAAGAAATACGTCAAGTTGATATTGACCAAATTTTGACCGTATCGCCCTTTAGGAAAAAAGACGTATTCACCATCGGACTCACAATGTTGGAATTTTCAATGGCAGACGTATGCAGAAATATTAAAGTCGCAAAACGGAGCGTCTGCATCGTCTGTATCAGCCGCTCAAAATGAAAATCCTTTCTTGATTTTGTCTTCCGATGAACTGGACTCTGACGAAGCCGATGAGAGTGGATTTCCGGAGGTACACGCCCCCGGTAAAAGAAAGCCTACTAGTTCTCCGGGTGTGCGCCGGAAACAAATAAAACCTACTCTCAAAAGCTTGCCAAAAATTGAAGGTAGCGGGGGTCAATTTAAAAAACCGAATAAACCGGTAAAAGCTGATGCATCCGTTCCTAGCTGTAGCTATACGAACCCGCCGCTACCTTATAACAGTAATCGTAAGAGGTTACCAAAACCAAAAACTTCGTCTTCTCGCAATTCTAAGAATATCCCGTCCAAGCGAGGTAAGATTAATTTTAGGGACATTGTGGATAACATGTTGAATGCTCTTGGCCTTTTGGATGCTCCGCTCCGAGGAATTATTGACCTGCTTATTCCTATAGTTGGAAACTACTTCAAGCAATTGACTGTATCATGGCCCCTCATTGGTGAATTCATATCTTTAGATGAATAATTCGTCGAGTGAGGATCAAGATATGATCACCGTATTTCAATGGAACTGTCGTAGTCTAATACCTAAATTAGACTCGTTCAAGTATTTGATTCACAGTTCTGATTGTGATTTATTTGCTCTCTGTGAAACATGGCTTTCATACGAAGATTAATTAAACTTCCACGATTTTAACATTATTCGCCTGGACCGAGATGATTCATATGGTGGCGTACTTTTGGGGATCAAAAGGTGCTACCCCGTCTATAAAATTTCCCTCCCAATAATCTCAGGCATTCAAATCGTCGCTTGCCAAATAAATGTAAAGAATAAATATCTTTGCATAGCTTCCGTCTATGTCCCTCTGAGGGCATCAATAAACCGCCGTAAACTTTGGAGTTCAATTACATTACTTCCGTCTCCATTTCTTATTCTGGGCGATCTGTACTCCCACGGTACTGCTTGGGGCGAACAATACGATGACAATAGAGCGGGTATTTTCTATGACTTATGCGACGATTTCAACTTGACCATCTTGAACACTGGGGAAGCGACACGAATAGCAAAACTTCCTTCCAGGGACTCGACTTGACATATCTTTGTGTTCTAACTCACTATCATTAGATTGTCTGTGGAAAGTAATCAATGATCTCCATGGCAGTGATCACTTCCAATTATTATCTCAATCACAAATAGTTTTAATAAAACAGACCAGTCAATCCATGTTCCTTATGACATATTGATTGGCAACATTTTGCATCGGCGGTAACCCTTGGTATTGATTCTACTGACCCTCTTCCACCATTAGAAGAGTATCGTTTCCTTTCCGAACTGATGTACAAAAGTGCATTAGAAGCTCAGAAACGACGTGTTCCAAGTGCATCCTTCAAAAGAAGACCCGCCACCCCTGGGTGGGATGACGAATGCACTAAGTTGTATCTTGAGAAATCCGATGCGTTTAAAGATTATCGTAGACATGAAACATGTGAGCTTTTTGATAAGTACCTCATGCTTGAAAAAAAAATTCAAAAACTTACTCAAAGCAAAGAAACGCAATTACTGGCGTTCGTTTGTAGAGAGACTATCTAGAGAAACCTCGATGACAACGCTTTGGAGAAAAGCTTGTTACATGCGAAAGCGCTCATTCTCCAATGAGAGTGAAGAATACTCCATGCAGTGGATATTCGACTTCGCTAAAAAGGTTTGTCCAGACTCTGTCCCGACACAACCGAATTTACGGGATACCACCCGAGGTAACGGTTCTATGGACGAACCATTCACAATGTTGGAATTTTCAATGGCACTTCTTTCATCGAATAACTCTGCTCCGGGAAGCGATATGATTAAATTTAACCTTCTAAAAAATCTCCCCGATATCACTAAAAGACGATTTCTTAACCTGTATAACACTCTCATGGAATTAAATATAGTTCCACCCGCATGGAGGCAGGTTAAAGTAATAGCTATTCAAAAGCCTGGGAAACCAGCGTCTGATTACAATTCTTACCGTCCGATCTCTATGCTATCATGTTTAAGGAAATTGTTAGAAAAAATGATCCTATCAAGACTTGACCGTTGGGTTGAATCAAACAACCTGCTATCAAATACGCAATTTGGTTTCCGAAAGAGCAAAGGAACAAACGATTGGTTTCTACACGCTCCCCCCACAGCATTTCTATTTCACACGCGGTTTTTTTTTCCAATTTACGATTTCTCCTTGTGTTTTTTACAATTTTAAAATTTTTTTTATAATTTACTGTCAGAAAAACAAATGACCTTTAATCTAGCTCAACTGACAACTTCCAGAATTAGCTACATGGGCTTACCTCAAGGCTCATGTTTAAGTCCCTTTCCTTATATTTTTTATGATAAAGATATTGATAACTGCTTGGAAAATAGATGCACGCTAAGACAACTTGCAGGCGATGCTGTGATCTTCTTTAGAGGTCCACGTTCGGAAATCTTGCAAAGACCATTGCAAAGAAGACCATTTGATTCGAAATGCACTTGGAGTACTCACATTGCGTATTTGAAACAAAAATGTCAACAAAGGATCAATTTCCGGGACATGGTGGGGTGCTCACCCGGGAGGCCTCATTAAACTCTATAAAACAACTATTCTTTCAATTCTTGAAGATGGCTCTTTTTCCTTTCTCTCGGCAAGAAACAGCCGCCTCATCAAATTGAAACGCATTCAACATCGTTGTTTACGTATAGCCCTTGCTGTATGCATTCAACGCACAATATGAGCCTGGAGGTTCTGGCAGGAGTAAAACCCTTATAGAACCGCTTCTGGGAGCTCTCATCCAGAATACTGATCAAGTGTGGAATCAGTAACAACCTTATGATTGAAAACTTCGAAGAAATGCTCGAATTGAGTACCCAGTCTAGATTCTTACGAATCTATATGTCATCTGTTATTAGTCTTCCTTGCTATAATTCTCCTAGTGTTTGCTTCCCTTATCACAGTTCCTCCATTGATTATGATCTCTCCATGAAACGGGCTATTCAAGGAGTTCCAGATCAACTTCGACTTATTTTAATTCCCCATATTTTTATTAAAAAGTACCAACTTGTATATTGCAATAGAAGAATTTTCCCTGATGGGTCACGCATTGATGGATCCATTGGTTTCGGTGTTTACAGTGAATACTCATCTGCCTTCCGGAAACTTCAGGAACCTTGTTCCGTATGTGTTGCTGAGCTGGCAGCAATCAATTTCGCATTGGGGATAATTTCCGACATGCCCATAGCTTTCTCCGAACCCAGTTCTATTGAGGCCCTCCAGTCGATGAAAACAGTGACACACTCATCTTACTTTCTTTCAAAAATAAGGGAGCAGATGTGTGCGTTGGTCAAAAAAATCATTTAGAATTACCTTTGCATGGGTCCCCTCACATTGCTCAATTCCAGGGCAATGAGAAGGCGGACTCTCTAGCAAAGGTGGGCGCAAAAAGAGGCGAGATTTTTGAAAGAAGAATTTCACATGATGAATTTTTCCCATTAGTACGTCAGATTTCTCTTGAATGTTGGCAAAACGATTGGACTAGTAATTCTCTTGGGCGGTGGTTACATTCCATTATTCCAAATGTTTCGTCGGGATCGAGGTTCAAAGGTCTGGATGTAAGTCGCGGTTTCATTCGTGTGATGTCAAGACTTATGTCCAACCACTACTCGCTAGACGCACATCTCTACAGAATTAACCTCGTCGATAACAATGTATGTAGGTGTGGAACCGGTTATGATGACATCGATCACGCAGTTTGGCATTGCCCGGGTAATGATGCCTCCAGAGCACGACTATTGGGTACCCTAGTGGCCCGAGGTAGACAACCCTCCCGCGAGATAAGAGATGTTTTGGGAATGCGTGATCTCACCTACATGCAAGCGATTTACGGACTCTCCTTTGTGTGTCTGCTAGGTTAATTCATCATCTTTGTTCCCTCCTCAGTCTAGTAAATTGTGTCCCAGTTGTACTATCCTTTTGTTTTTTTCACTAGCTGCGTTCCTAGACATTGAAGGAGCATTTGATAATTCATCTCATAGTTCAATGGTTAAAGCAATGATGAAACTTGGTTTCGACAAATGTATTGTCGATTGGATTAACGAGATGTTATCAAATAGACAATTATCAGCAAACCTCGAAGCTCATCCATCAGTATTAGAGCTGTAAAGGGTGTCCACAAGGAGGCGTATTATCACCTTTATTGTGATCTATAATAGTTGATGATATCCTGAAAAATCTGAAAACCCTAGGGTTTGAAGTTGTTGGCTTCGCAGATGATATAGTCTTAATAGTGCGCGGTAAATACGACTGTATCATTGCAAACAGAATGCAAAGTGCTTTAAATTATGTCTCTTCGTGGTGTGATAAGAAAGGCTTGAACATAAACCCTTCCAAAACTACTATTGTGCCATTTACAAAGAAGAGAAAATACTGTATTCAGAACTTAAGGTTGAAAGGCACACATTTGGTACTTTCAAATACAGTCAAATACCTTGGAGTATTTCTTGACAGCAAACTAAATTGGAACTTTCATGTAGAGCAGATAATCAACAGATCGACAAATGCTCTATGGATAGCCAAAAGAACATTTGGTAAGCAATGGGGACTAAGGCCAAAAATGATCCATTGGATTTATTCGGCAATTGTGAGACCCAAGATTACCTATGCTTCATTGGTCTGGTGGCCAAAAACAAAAGAAACTGTTGCACAAAGAAGGTTAGAAAAACTTCAAAGACTAGCAACTTGTTCAATTAGCGGTGCAATGAGAAGTACACCAACGAAGGCACTGGATCCACTACTTTTTATGTTGCCATTGCATCAGTTCATACAGTTAGAAGCTGAAAAGAGCGCTCTAAGGATCAGAAGGTTTGCGAACCTTTTAGAAGGTGATCTAATAGGACATCTTAGCATTCTAAAAATTGTAAAATTTAATCCTTTAGTTATGAACAACGAAGATTGGATGGAAAAAAAAAATACAACTTTGATTGTTCATATCAAGTTATTGATCCTGGGCGTGATTCGTGGGCAAGAGGTGGCCCAAACCTCCGCCAAGGATCGATTGTTTTCTATACAGACGGTTCGAAAATGAACAATCAAGTGGGAGCTGGGGTAACTGGCCCAGGGATTAACCTTACAATCCCAATGGGAAAGTGTCCAACTGTATTCCAAGCTGAAATTCAAGCAATTCTGGAATGTTCTGCTATATGCTTACGCAGAAACTGTAGATATTCAAATGTATGCATCTTTTTCGGATAGTCAAGCAGCTCTGAATGCTTTAAAGTCAGCAATATGTACGTCCAAACATGTTTGGGAATGTGTTCAATCACTTCGGAAATTGTCTTGTCGTAATCAAGTCAATTTGTACTGGGTTCCTGGTCATTCTGGAATTGATGGAAACGAGAAAGCCGATGAACTAGCAAGACTCGGATCGTCTCATCAGTTTGTAGGACCTGAACCCTTTTGTGGTGTATCTGCTTCTTCTCTTAGAATGGAGATGAAAGCCTGGGAATGCTTGAAAGTGGAGACAAACTGGAACAACACTTTCAAAGCTAGGCAATCAAAGCGGTTCATTACTCCAAACATTTCAATGACTCGCAAGTTACTAGATCTTACCAAAAAAGATCTAACAATATATACAGGCCTTATAACCGGTCACTGTCCGAGCCGTTATCACTTGAAGCTGATAGGAAAACTTCAAGATGATTCATGTCGATTATGTAACATGGATAGAGAAGACTCGGAACACTTGTTATGCCAATGTCCGGCGATTTTCAATAATAGGCTGAAGTTCTTTAACAAAGGGCTACTAGAACCCCTTGAGATTTGGAGAACAAATTCCAGTACGGTAGTACACTTTATTCGGAGCATTATACCGTCCTGGGACAATGCTTTAGGTCAGACTTTGCCCTCTCCCACCAACACCAACAACAAAGCCTCCTAAACTACCGCCCACCAACACCTAACACAAAATCACTGCCCACAGGATTGGAGTAGGGTGGGAAAATTGTTGGTATGTAAAACAGTAGGAAGGAAAAGGTCATAGGGTAGGGAACGGCTTAATCAGGGGTCACTATTTTAATCAGTTGTTAGGAAATAGGTCTATAACTCCTACATTTTCCAAATTATTTCGCTTTTAATGATACGATCATAAGCTTTATCTATTGGGTCAATGATTCGATGTATGAATCATGATTGATTACCAATTTATTACTGTCTTTTTGAAGATTTAAAATACATCATCTAGAAACCATCAGTTTCTTACCTGCTGAAGAAGTTCGCCTAAATTTTGCCTTTGCGCATTTTGCATTTGATCGCGTGTACCCGGAGGACATGCCTTCATCAGCTCTCTCTCACGTTTAGGCTCGTTGCCAGAATGTGATGTTGATAATTGAGTTTGAATTTATTTCATATTCAGATGATCTGAAATCACTATTTATTTCATGTTTCTTCCAGTCACTTGAGGTTGATCTATGTTTAAAATTATATTGTCCATCATCTGGCACTATCATTTGCAATAAAAAATATGTTTTGGATCTGTCCAATAGTACCCAACGATAAATAATGCTTCGCTGTTGAGCGGCAGCTATGGCATCACTGTTGCTTTTGAGAGAGCCCATGTTTCCCCTCTCTTCTTTGTTAATCATGGATATAGCGCACCGGCAATGTAACGTGAAGCCTGCTGTCTCTTGCATTTGTTTTTTTTTAAACGAAGCAGCCCGTTTGTCGTCACAGTCGCTTTGGCTAACATTTGCGTGAGAGTAAATGAAATAAGAAGTACACATTGCCAATCTAAAGATCAATGACAAACTAAAAGTTTGTTCGTGTAGGTCTGTCTCATAACCTGCTAGTCGAAACAAGCCTTAATAACGCTCTTTCCTTAATTATCTATTCGGGATATTATCCAAACCATACATGGTACAGTTTATGCATTTGGGTTATCAAAGATTCATCACTAGCTACTGTCCGGATATGAAGCATTTCTGATCGGTCGCCTCTAGGATTTATTATTGTCGATGTTGTCATCTTTGGAAACCAGTGAGGCACACTCCTTACTACGCCCACAATCTTCCATAATTAAGTTGTGTGCAAAACGCCGTTTTCTTACGGTATCCAACTTCCGGATTTTTTTTTTCGACCTCTTCCTCAACGTTTTCCGTATATCCTCATCATTTCCGTCGGCATAAAAAAGCTGCCATCCGAATCAGGATCTATCGTTGGTGGTGCTGTGATCTCCTTCGGAGGTTCGATGATGTTTAACGTGCGCTTTCGTTTTCCACTTGTCCATTACTGGACAAAACTGATGAGATGCGGAAAAAACACCGGAAGTTTTTTAATGTTTTCACTTCACGACATGAAAACCTATTTCACAAACTATTCAATGTTTGTGGATGCCAGATCGAACCCGGTAAGATCTTTATCGGAACTATCATCGATCAACCTTGATCATGTGTAACGATGAAATATTGAAGACAATTCGGATCAAAGTTTATGCAAACTAAAAATAACATACTTCGAACAAAACAAGCAACTTTGACAGCTAAGCAAGAGGAAAACAAATCATTAAGTTGGAATTACATTTGGCTACATATAAAGCTCCACTCATAATAGCGGAAGCGGAACGGCAGAGACACGTCCTTAGTTGGAATTTTCACCGGCCCTCTACTTAGTATTCTGGATGTATTTCCCAGTTATTAATTGAAGGGATGTCAAACATATGGCAGCTGCAAAGGCAACTATACCAAATCGCGTATGATTAAAGCATTACTGAGCAATAGCAAGCAGCAACTCTTATGCTGCTATTTAAAATGCTACAATTGCTATAAAGTTGTATCAATCTAGGTAATTCTACCTAAAAAAGACTGGGACTGATATGCGATTATTTTACAATCAGACATTCAAAATAATCGCATATCAGTCCCACTGCTGTTTTTTCGCAGGAAATGTTATAAATTCGTAGTATACTGAAACTAAAGTATTGAGCACACCATAATTCATATTAAAAGATGGAAAAAAATGCATACTTCATGCAAAACATAGTGTATTGCGAAAAACATCATCACATCTTTCATAGCTGTTTTCTCCATTCGATGATTTTCCATATGGGACTGATATGCGTTTCACGGCAGTCCAGCAAATCGTCTGATTCGTTTTCGTTTTATACGTCCTGAATAAAACTGTTATTGTTTTGAGATATTTGAGGCATAGGATTCTAAACGTATTTGAATGGCCGCAAGAAACGACTGCGTACTTTTCCGCCACTGTGAAAATTTAACAAGTTTACGGATCTTACCTTTGCACGTCTTCAATCACAATGAATAAGGTATTCCTTACAGTAGCTTAAGTTGTAGTTATTAACATTTAAAACAAAGCAAAAAAATAATCTAACCTCAACTCTCCGACGTGCGTTATCTAACACACTTGTAAACACAGATTGAAACAACTCATAAGGTTACCCGTCAAACTGGTACAGTGTTTCCGGTTTTTATTTCGTTGTTTTCTGTACAAGGCTAATGGGTGTTTTTGCCGCCTTCGAACTCTTGCGCCACTTTATTCAAGTATATTATGCATTGTTTCTTAAAATTTTATCACCTATATTTTATAGGTACTAGAAAACAAGTTTTGCTACGCAAATCTCAAACGATCACGTTATTTACTTTTCATACCACTGTGGCTTGGTAGCAGTACTGTAAATAGTCATTACGACTCAGTTGGATCAATATATCGATAACCTATTTCAATAGCCGAATTTCAGAATATGGTGTAAGATGAAATTGTAGCTCTTGGCTAATCATACAACTTTTTCTAACTGTTATACCGAAAGATTTATATTCACGGTCATATTCAAACGACATTCAATGGTGAATATAATTTGAATATTCGGCTATTCCGCTCTCTTGCCTTAGAACATCCCCACCGGTGGATTCGTATCTGGGTAATATTTTGATGACAGAGAACGTTCCTATTTTGATTTAGCCACCCACTTTCGCACCGTTAGTTGATAAAAAGGTAACAAAATAGGACTCAACTTTATTCTTGTTTTGACGTTTCAACTTGTTTTGGCTATTTTTCTTCAAATAGCAACGCTCGGCTCGGTTGGATCGGGTTGTCAAATTACCGGACCCGCTGCTCACCGAGAGAATAAATTGTCATTTGCCAACCACCGGTGCGGTGTCGAGTTGTCAAACAGATAACAATTTACCGATATTATCGCATTGGTGCGGATGGTCTTAGGCCGTTTTCAGCGGTGTTCTCTTATATTGGTCTAGTTTTATAACAGTTCTAAAGATCTAGAACACCAAAAATAGATCAACTATTTTCCATTTTCACCGCAATTGTTCTAAATTTTGTAAGTTGACGTCCGTGTGTTATGTTTTGGAACTTTAATTCGTTTGGATTTGGTTGGTGTTAATTCAGCTCGTTTGACTCTTCGAAATAATTCTAAAAAGTTTCCGAGTTTCACGAGTCAAATGATGCGAATTTATCCCGATCGATTCCATCCGATCCTTTTTTTGCTGGGTAAATATTAAGATGAGCGATTGATCCCATACAGTATTGAATTCCGTGGCTGCTATGTGCCGTTTTATGGTAGACGATATGGAGGATTTCCTTCTTTCTTTTGCACGGAAATTTCCTTTTTAGGAGGAAGCTTTCATATGTGTAGCTATGATGTTTCACTGGATGAGAGTACGGCACTAGCCGGCACAACCTGTTATAACAGTGACAATATCTGTTTAGGTATGTAGTATACTGTAAAAACTAATCATTGAAATCAGTTCGTTTATTTGTTAGGCTCAGGCGTGTGTAACACTTTACGGAGCCGATATTCAATATTGTTATTTACAATGTATAATTTTTCAATTTTAGAAGGGAATTTACTAGAGTGAAAGGGAGGGGGTGATGACATTACACTCTTAGATCAGACAAACAAAGAAATTCGTAAATCGCTTGCATGTAGGGAAGATCATGCATTCCCAAAACATCTCTTACTTCGCGGAAGGGTTGTCTACCTCGGGCCACAAGGGTATCCAATAGTCGTGCTCTGGAGGCATCATTACCCGGGCAATGCCAAACAAAAAACTAATCATTGAAAGAGATTGATCACTTTCAATAAAAGTTATCCTTTCCTTTTCAACTTACCTTTAATGATCGTAAGACTTTACTAATATTCGCAAAACTTTATCAATCATCAAAGAACTTCGTAAAATAGTTCGCAGAAATGCTTAAATATTCGTACAGCTGCTACCAAGTTCACAGATTTTTTAAAGTTTGAACTTATCTCAAAGCATCAGTACAGTTAAAAAAAAACGTCAGTATAGTTCTCAGAATTCCACCAATGCAAACAGATTTTCAACAAAGTTACGTGTGCATGATGGCAACCTCAGAGAGAAGCACTTAAGTTCACTTAATTGGATTGTTGCGCAAATGGGTGTATTCACCGATGAAATTCTCGATTCTGATGATATTGTCGCCGCTGCTAATAACGCACCTCATCTCACTGCTTCCAGTCCACAGATGTCGGTCACTACCGCCATGGTGGTCGCAGCAGGGAAGCAACTGAAGTCATCAAAAGGCTGCGTTCCTGATGGCATTCCTTCATTTATGCTCAAACGTTGCCTTGTACCGCTCGCGAAGCCTCTAGCAACGGTTTTCAACCTTTCCTTAACGACAGGCATTTTTCCGTCCTGCTGGAAAGATTCGTTTGTTTTTCCTGTTCACAAAAAGGGATGCAAACGAACAGTTTCAAACTATCGTGGAATTGCAGCGTTGAGTGCTACCTCTAAGCTTTTCGAGTTGGTTGTTCTCGATACTCTGTTTCGGAACTATTCGCACTGCATCTCCTTGGAACAACATGGTTTCATGCCCAAACGATCAACTACTACTAATTTAGTCACCTTAACGTCATTTCTCATACGTGAGTTGGAACACTGATCTCTCGGCAGCTTTTGACAAAATCAACCATGAGATTGCACTGGCGAAGTAATGGGTTGCTGATCTGGCTGCGCTCGTATTTGATTGGTCGGAACACGTCCGTGAAGATCGGTGACTTCATCTCAACACCATTTCCTGTCACATCCGGTGTCCCTCAAGGCAGCCACCTCGGACCTTTCCTATTTTTACTCTACATAAACGACGTAAATCACAGCTTGACATGCCTCAAACTGTCGTATGCTGACGACCTCAAGCTCTACTTTGTGATAAAGAAGACCACTGATGCCATATTCTTACAGCAACAACTGGAAGTATTCGGATCCTGGTGCCACTTAAATCGAATGTCTTTGAATGTGGCCAAATGCTCAGTCATCTTTTTTGGCCGTAAACGCTCGCTTTTTCAGCATGCCTATTCGCTATTCGGTACCGAGCTGAAACGTGAGACAACAGTGAAGGACTTAGGAGTAATGTTAGGCTCCAAGCTGTCATTTAAGGATCATGTTTCGTATATTGTTTCCAAAGCCTCCTCCCAGTTGGACTTTATTTTCCGTTTTGCTAAGAAATTCCGTGATGTGTACTGTCTTAAGGCGCTGTACTGCCCTATAGTGCGCCCAATTCTGGAATATTCAGCAGTGGTTTGGTCCCCCAACTACCAAACAATACTTTACGGATAGAAGCAATTCAGAAGAAGTTTGTCTGCTTCGCATTACGACGACTTCCTTGGAGAGACCCCATCAATTTACCTAGTTATGCCGATCGCTGTAAAATTATGAACCTTGCATTGCTGGAAGCGAGGCGTGACGTCGCTAAAGCTTGCTTTGTTGGTGATCTTCTTCAAGGCCACATTGATTGCTCAGCTCTACTTGGTCTTCTAGACATCAGCACTAGACGCCGAAATCTCCGATCCCACGCATTCCTGTACATTCGACACTCCAGAACAAATTACGGGCGGAACGAACCGATAAAAAGTATGTGCCGTGTGTTCAACCGTTGTTACTCCGTATTTGATTTTAACGTTAGCCGTAAACGCAATAATAATAGTTTAAAGAGGTTTTTGTGCTAAGTTTGTAGTATTTTTGTATGTGTCAGTTAGAATTATATTGAACGGTCATTGGGGTCCTGTTGACAAATAAACTAAACTAAACTAAAACTATGATAAAGTTCAAAGAGCCTTAGAAACAAAAGGAGAACTTGAGCAAAGTCAGTAATAACGTTGGTAATACTTTAACAACGTACACAGCTGACAAAAGCTTTTCCGAAAAACGAGTGAGCGATTGTCGCAGCTGTGCACTTTGCCCTTGTTGTTGTTTTACCCCGTTTTTTCAGCTTCCTTAAGAAATTAGAATGCGCTGGATTCCGTTCCAAATTCGGCACAAAATAAAACAAGCGAATGACAATTTTTGTTTTACATCGAAACTGTTCGAAAATGAAATTTAGAAAGCACCGGTGAAAATGAAAAATTTCGTTTGGTCTATTTAATTGTCAAAATTTAGAATAGACAGCGAGCGTTGAAAACGGCCCTAGATTTCAAAAGTTAGAGCGTCCCCTTCCTTGCAATTTTTCACTTTTAAAAGAAAAAGCAGTCTACTGCGCTTTCATGGGTCGCTTCACTTACCACAGTGCATCCATGATCTATAACTAACCTGCCTCACTAACACAAAAACTATCCTTCCCTTGGCAATTGTGAAGACGCAGAGTAAACACGGTCTCTAACAATGATTGTCAAACTAATCATCCTTCCCACCTCCCCAAAGACCGCGAGGACGTGGCCGGCGCCGGTACTGATCTATAAATAGAATGAATTAGTGATCTTGTACATTGAAGATGTGAAAGCTACTCCCAAGCTCGATGTATGTGGTTCTCTGTGCAATTACACTAGTGCTGTTCAGTAACGGAGTAGCAACTACGGAACGCACGATCTTTTTAAAAGAAAAAAAAAACAATGCTATATTTTTATTTAAAAAAAAACCACTATATTTTTAAACCAGGGAAATCGGATGATGTTTTCTCATCAGCTGGTCTAATTTGTTCCACAGATGAGTTCAAAATTTGCCATCTGCAAAAAAAAGCTAGAACAAAGAGTTTTGGAATCGGTTAATTATAATTAGAGCAATCTGCTTTACAATGCCCTGATACAAAAATTCGAGGTTTCTTAGAGTAATTCAATTTCAAACTGGTTGAGAACAGTCTAAATTCACATGGCTTTTCAAAATAGAGCGTTGAAATTGAATATATCGAATGTGGACTTAACTTTAAATTCATATCAGCCTTGATTTATAAAAATATCTTTCAATTTATGAAGGAAAGCTCTTCATACTATCTGTATACAAGTCCCATCATACTACCTCTCCAACTAGTTTTTACCCGACCCATCAGAATCAATCCGTGAGGTCATTGCCTCACCGGGATCAACATAGAAATAGACACAGACGAGGAGGGACTCTGAGTGATTATTTGAACTAAACTTTTCCCTATCCTACTTCCTAGTTAGTTTCAGGTAGAAGAAACAGAGATCTCCTAGTCGTTGGCCCCTGTCATTGGAATGGGTGCGCTTTATCCACCGATGATGGTGTTATGCGCTATGCGCTTTGTATGATTGCCTTATGGGATAATTATAGGGTAAAAACCAGTTTCATGTATTTCGCGCGCAGGTCAAACATTTGTCGAATGAATGGCGTTATAATGACGCCTATTGTTAAAGCTGTTTTTTTCGCTCTTGTGTTCACTAAAAAACATATCATTTCAGTATCCCACTTGGCCATATTCGTGCAAATAAGGTTGTGAGCATAATGTGCAATCACTTTTAACCGAGCTAATTTAATTTTGGATGTTTATTTCATTCGTTTGCCACCCCGAATAATTCTAATTATCTTATCCCAAAGAGTATTCTACTAGACAAAGAGAAAACATAAAAGAGCCGGTTTCAGAGGGTCTCCAAATCGAACACAAAAAATTGCATCCGTTCGAATTTCAGCAGCCTTGAGCGTTCTTAAGGAATAGATGAAAAAAAAAAAGTTTGGTGGCACCTCCATTGATAGAAGAATGAACCGTTACGGTAACAGCACCTACATCCCATCGATGTTTTCCGCTGCTCGAAACAAACTTTCCATGCATATCAAATTTCACTTAACTAATAATATCAAAAAAGCGAAACTCTTCGAACTTGTAGCACTCTAGTACCAGTGTGTTACTACAACGCATCGTTTAATCGCATTAGATTTCAGGTTTTAAACCGGCCGACGTTAACGCCTACGTGTGAACTGCATTTTATTGATATATCAAATCGATCATCAACGCACATGATGTTTTAAGGGTTCTCCCTTCACCTCCTCGCCGCCCTGTTAGTCGAATTGAACATTTGTTTGGCTCGGCTGCTTTGTGCCTTTGTGCTCGTGCCGAACAGTGCATCTTTTCAAATTACAATGTTTCGCTGCAGAGTCCGCCAAACACACGCATGCAAGCATATCACTATGCGGGAACGTGATTAATATTATACATAGTTATAGTCTATTCGGTTCAACATAGCGTTAATCTGGGTTCCTCTACATTATACGACTCTCCTTCGACCGCCTTTTTCATATTTTTATCATTTGCTGAAACATCGACCGGAGTTGAGTGTGTCTGTTCGTTCGGCTGTGTAAGAAAAGGTGAAACGAATCAAAGTTTTCTATGGAATGCGATCAAAGTGGCGGCAGACTGGGTGGATTTATACATGCTTTAAAAAAAAAGTTACTACTATTCGCTGTTAAGGCGAAGGTTGATTGATTCTACAAAAACAAAACAAAAAACACTACTATAGTTATTTTTTTCCGTGTCACTTTGAGATTTTGCTGAAACAATTGGAAGAAATGACGAAGTCCTCGTCTATGCACTCAAGCCAACATGTTTGGTAAGTAGGAGATAGATAAAAAAAAACCTTAACGGCATTCATTTGTGGATTCTACCTACCAATCGGAGGAGGCGGGTTCGATTAATTTCAAATTTTCTCGACATCCCTGGGCACAAATATCATTGTGCTTGCCACACAACATACAAATTCATGCATTGGTGTTAGCATTCAATTAATAACTGTGAAAATAATTCTAGAATACTAAGTTTAAAGCAGACGAAAGCTTGTTTAAAAAAGCGTCAAAGCTACCAACTGAAAATTTTGTTTTAAATTCTAACACAATAGCTTGATTGATAAGAACAAGAACTTCACATAATTTCATTATCCGAAACAAATTTGAATTCACTACAAACAAATCATTCTTAACCGTTGTGCGTCAAAAAAAAACACCTTTAAGAGGCCGACAGGGAACGTTTTTACCCACGGACCACCGTTCTTCTTTGGTTCTTCTGGAACGATTCCAGGAATTTCGACACCCATATTGTTAAGGTTCAATTCATATAATTTTCTGGTCATGCGTGGCCTCATGGCAATCTGCTCTGGGGTGACTATTCCTGAATCAAGTCACCGGATTGTCATATGGCAATCACACACATTCCTGTGTATTCATTCAACAGTTTTTGTATCATTATTGTTGGTTTTATATTAAAACATTTATAAGTATACCATTTTCGGAAGATGGTTTCGGATATCCGGTTTTCCGGATACTGATGATGTCCATCGGTCGTATTAGACGAGCTAAAGAAAGCGGTTGAGTTCCTGAATCCAAAACTGCTAAAATATTCCAAATCTGTTGGATATTTCCATAGTTATGGTCATTTTAGTTTCATGGGTAAAAACGATCCTGTCGGCCTTTTACGTAATAAAAAAATCAGAAGGCCCTCCTCGCGCAAAGCCGACCCCCCTAACTATGCCATCATTATTTCACTCCAGGATGATAAGTATTAACGAGATATGAGATGTCACAAGTTTTCTATATCCTACTATAAAAACTTAATGAAATATCTTGTTTTGAAATCGAAAAAGACAAGTTTTTTCACTGTTGGACACATAACGGTTAATCGATGTTCACCTGAAACCTATTTTATTGCTCTTCAGCACAGACATTTTGACGTAGGACTACGTCTGTGTTTTCAATACTGGGGTACACGTTCGAATTGCGAAAATTTGGAGCGTCACGAAAAATATATAGGTTTTGAACGTTAATAACTAAGTCATTTCACGATCGATTTACAAAATGTTTTCACCAATCGATCGGGACATTTTCTACGCTTCGATTCCAATATTTAAATCTATTGATTTATAACATTCAACTATTGAAATTAACGCAAATATAAGGTAATGTCTTATAATGTCGATTTTTTCAGAGTAAATTTACCAAATACACAGTACTTTTCTAGCACAGATTTCATATTTAAGTAACGAACGTCTCCTAGGCAGCCATGAATGTTATATAACGGGTACACCTTCGCATTTTGAATTAGTTTTTCGGTGGTCGTGGAGCTGTGCAGAGTAGGATCTGCAGTTGGATCGTAGCCGGCAGCAGCACTGGCGAGCAGTCGTTGCCCAGAGAGGCGTTGGTGCAGTTGGCTATTGTTGCCGATGCTCCCGTCAACCTCGCTGCGAGAAACATGGCTGCTGAAGCCTACGATTTGGCGGGAAAAAGCCGCCCGTGACAACGAGACAAGAATCAACTATCCCACGTCACCTGAAGATGGCCACCCGCAACGACGAGTAGCTGAACCAAGAATACCAAGAAGAAAGCCCAAGTTCAATCGCGAACCATGTTTCTCCCCCATCAACTAAATCCGTCCTTTTCAGGACGACCAAATCAGTTTGCCAACTAAAGAGTTTGTTTGGTGAAAATTTTCTCTTGTGCTGTTTCAAATTAATTTCAATCACCGCGCCCCGGCTGAACATAGCATTAATTAAACGCCGCGTCCCGGAGTAAATGACAAAGAACGTTGAACAACCAACGAACGAAATTCTAGAACGGATAATTCGAACCGAACTGCGACACTTCAGACCGACCATTTGGTTGAGTTCGTTGTAGTTCCTAGTTGTGCATAGCGGATTAGTTACTGGTGATAGCAAGTAATTAAGGCATATTTCTGTTAAGAAAATCATCCGTCTAGCGTGCAGTAATTAAAACTAATTATTGTGGCGCAATAACTGAATTTCGTCCCCTTTGGTGCAATTTGTATCACATTGCCTTCGTTGGTACCGCCTTCTTTCGTGCACTAGCATCCGACCCCTTTACCTCATAGCTCTTAGCAGAACATTTTGATTCAGTCTTACGACAGTCGTTAAGCTGTGCAGTGGTCTTAGGATCGCAGTTGGCGGCGGCGAGCAGTCGTTGCCCAGAGAGGCGTTGTTGCAGTTGGCTGTTGTTGCCGATGCTCCCGTCAACCTCGCTGTGAGAAACATGGCTGCTGAAGCCTACGATTTGGCGGGAAAAAGCCGCCCGTGACAACGAGACAAGAATCAATCATCCCACGAGATGAACCAAGAAAGAAAGCCCAAGTTCAATCGCGAACTGTTTCTCCCCCGTCAACTAAATCCGTCCTTTTCAGGACGACCAAATTAGTTTGCCAACTGAAGAGTTCGTTTGGATGAATTTTTCTCTTGTGCTGTTTGAAATTTCCATTACCGCGCCCCGGCTGAACATGGCATTGCTTTAAACGCCGCGTCCCGGAGTAAATGGCAAAGCGCGTTGAACAACCAATGAACCAACAGATCCATAACTATCTTCTACGCGTTAGAGATAGTGGCCCTCTCAACCATCGTAGAAAATACAACCGGGGCCGTATCATAATTAAGAGCCACCAAATGCTTTCTAAAGAGTGTACAATAGAATTTTCTTGGCCCTTTTCAGGACTGACTTAAATCAATTAGCGGATGGCCCTGACGTGTATGGGAATTCGATTGCTGCGTAGTCCTACGTCAACTTTGCGTACAACCCCATTGGGCTGTCCCTTATAGTTTTTACGTGCCGGTCTTCGTTGTTTAAGGCAGAGGGCTATTCAAATCGGTCAACCTCCAAAAAATCAATCGATCCAAAAAAGTAATTCGGAATTTCAAGGGTGCAAAATATGGTGTGAAACGTCCTACAAAAGGACGAAGCAAAATCTCTTTGCGGCTCAAAAGACAAATAAGACACGCTACGACAAATCGGTATTCTGCTCGCAAATAAAAGAAAAATTGGATGTTCCGGTAACGACCAGACATATCGCGCGTATTTTGAACGAATCTCCGAACATCAAATGGACGAAACTTCAAAGTAAACCGGAACTCACATGCTCCCATAAGCAGAACTGGCTTAAATTCACGAGGAAATACGTGGAATGGAAACCCGAATGGCGAAATATGATCTTTCGGGTGAAAAAAAGTTTAATCTGGACGGACCGGATTGTTACAGCTGCTATTGGCATAATTTAAACCAAAAAGGCATCGTTAGATCCAAACGGAGTTTTGGGGTTGGAAGTTTGATGGTTGGAAGTTTGATTACAATGCCAAACTTCCAATTTGTTTCATTTCGACAAGAATGAATTCCGGAATGTATCTGGATCTGCTGGAGGATGTTTTGGTCGGATACATGGAGAACGACGCAACAGATGACATCATTTTCCAGCAGGACTACGCATCGATCCATGTGTCTAAGTAATCCATGGTATGGTTTTCTGACAAAAACATTCCACTACTCGAATGGCCGGCCTGCAGTCCCGATTGCAACCCTATAGAGAACCTCTGTGGTATTCTAGCCGAGATGGTGTATGCAAATGGACGACAATTTAACAGTGTTTCCAGCCTAAAGGCAGAGATTTAGGAATGTTGGGCCAATATTGACATGGAAACACTACAAAAGCTATCCGATTCGATGCCAAATCGGATTTTTGAGATTATAAGAAACGGAGGAGGCCATACCAAATACTAACTATGGATGAACTTCGACATTTTTCACTCAGCATTACTATTTTTTTTTAAATTTATAAGGTGCGGCTAAACGAATGTCTAGCCTATATTCTTATTTTTTTCGATTTTCTGAACTAAAAATAAATTTTTGATTAGCTTGAACATTGTATTAGATGAAAACAAATGGGTTGTTTCCAAAACCAAAAAATATGAACAATGAATTAGTTTATTTTTTTTAAAACGAAGAAAAAAATGGGGTGCGGCTAATCGAATGTCCAGCACTGTATGTAACCACTATTTGTGGCCACACATACTTTTTATTTGCTAGATAAGCTTCATTTGTGCTTCTCAGAAGGTTTTGTTTATGAGTGAATAAATGAACATTATGTGGAATTTTATATGGATGTTTGCCAATAAATATGTGTGAATTATTTGCCGTGTACTTCTTGATGTTCTACTTGAAGAGGTCTAAGACTGTTTTAATAAACTGACAATTCGTATGGATGTTTCGGATCACCGGAAGGCCTCCAGGTGGCCTTGAGGGTCAAGTTTTAGATCACCAATGGAAAGCTGTTCAAATGATGCTCTAAGAAGTTCATTAGTAAAAAGTAGTAGTAGTAGTAGTAGTAGCGCCGGTGGTCTAGTGGTAAGCGTGCCGTTCAGATTTTAAGATTTTCTGAAACGAAACATCTCTGATCAAGTCTCTCTTCAGAAGGGAAGTAAAGCAGTTGGTCCCCGAACATGTGTTGATGGGTTTGATATGTAGGGTCCAGCTCGTCTCTCTGGCGTGATGAACGAGCCCAGGAAACGGAGAGTAACGTAAATACAACACAGAAATATATATATTTATATATCGTAGATAGTTTTATCGCTGAACAATATTCTTAGATTAAAAATCTATAAGCTCATATACATTAAGGCACCAATGGAAATTATGGGAAAAAATTCCATCGAAATAAAAAAAGCAATTGCTTGATTTTTCAGAATCTTTTTTTACAGTGTGTCTCACAATAGGTGTCACTAAAACAAAATGGGATTATAACAAAACAAATTTACCAGATCATAGCATTTATTTTTCATTTGAAAGATACATGTTATAGAAATAAACCATATTAATTTAATTCTAATCTCGCCCTTTTCCTTGATAACTTTGCGCAAACGCTTTGTAAACCCATTGCAGCTGGGACGCACGATTTCCTGAGGAATTTGGTCCCAAATATCAACAAAATGTTTCTTGAATCGATCTAAACTAAACCCTTCCGTAGGGCTCATATATTGAAGCATATAATCCCAAACAAAGTAGTCAAGTGGGTTGGTGAAGATGCAGGCCGTTCTTCACTTGTGATGAAATCGGGAAAATTTTCCGCGCACCACGCTTGTGTCTTCTTTGCCTTGTGAGCTGGAGCTGAGTCCTGTTGGAAACAATATGGTGTATTCCTATACAGCGTAGAAGCATGAGGAAGCATATGGTTCTTCAAAACCTGCTCGATGTAATATTCAGTGTTGATTTTTACGTTAGGTTCTATGAAAAGAAGAAGAAGTTTTTCTTTTCGTGAAACGGCGCCCCATACCATGATTTTCGATACATTCTGATAGCGTTCTACAGCTAGTTTATCTCTTGGAATATTGGCAAGACTTTTGTCATACACACGATCATTTTGTTGATTATGACTGTCCTGAAGGAGGAAGAGCTTTTCATCCGAAAATAAAATCTCGCAGTCATCGTGCCGAACCAAAAGATTTCTGCTTCTTTGGACCCTGGCTTGCTTTTGACACTCCGTCAACCCGTGAACCCGTTGTTTCTTGTACGGCTTGCATTTTAGATCATGTCTTAGGAGCCTGTTCATTGAGGCAGGGGACATCTGAATTTACGGCCAGATACGGCCGGATTACGTCTTATACGCTCCCTCACACATTTGATCTTTTTCTTCGTTCTGGCAGTTCGTCTGGCACATCCTTTGTGTTAAATATGGACATTTTCAGTTTCCTTGAACTGTTTCAAAGTACGAAAAACAAAACGTTTACTCACTCCGAACTTTAAGCTATTGAATATATGACAGGGTCTAAGCTTTTGCAAATGTAATTTTAAAACTTGCTCCCGTATGGCTTCCATGGCAGCTGATAAATATAAACAAACGGAATCGCATATTTATCTTCAGCAATAAGCTGTCAAAAGAATACTCTCAAAACGGGTATAATCAATTCCGCTGTTAAAATTACCCAGCTGAAATGAAACAAGACTGAAAAAATGTGACACCTATTGGGAGACACACTGTATGGTAACATTTGATTTCGAATCTTCCTGAATTTTTAAGTCATTTGGCTTCGAAAAACAGATTTAGATTTTCGATTAGTTTTATGGGTAAACAGGTCAAAACTTCGATCAATTAGAGACACCCCTACACCAAGTCCGATTGAGCTGAAATTTAGCATATGTGTGAGCAATGTCTTTTTGTGAAATTCGAAAATGTAATTTACATTGGCACCCTAGTGCTATTTTAGTGAGGAAAAGCGGCAACTAAAAAAATTACTCCAATCATCTGCCCCGAATGCGTAGTTACCCAGAATTCCACTATCCACTAGGGGTATTATCTTGAATGCCCCAATAAATCGTAGTGTTGTTGATGTGCTGTATGGAAAGATGAATGTGACATCCCTAGGTTCCGAAATGAATAGTGAAGAGTGAGCGAGCAATTCCTCGGTAACAGAAATTGTGAGCATCCGCTTCAGCCGGTGAAACTTTTCACAGCCCGAGAATTTCCCTACTGATCTACTGGGCGTTTTATGTTTTGTGCTGTCTATTATTAAATTTTCTGAGAGGTCAGAAATAATTAAATTGATACAACTCTTACCAAACTCTAAACAGGAAATGCAAACGATCGAAAAAGGACGAACGATGCCTACTTATTCCTATACCGTCACGATGCGTTGGACATTTCTCGGATGTAGCCAAACTTCAACCTGTTTGCATGAAATCAAACCATCAAACCCGCGAAACTGGTGTGGAAGTAATACACAAATCTGAGGGCAATGTTCCAAAACTCCTGCTTCACCGCTATGAATTCATTCCCCGGTAGCTGAGTGAGTTTTCTACAAGGAACACTGTGTGCGCCTTCTACTCTATATTCAAATGATAATGATGCATGTGAACGGTGCCCAACGAGGTGTGTAATTTAAGTCTTCAATTTTCGTGAAGTATCCGTCCCCCGTCAGTCTTCAAGGTGCGCGTGGGTTACTTCCCATCGGCTGCGAATGTTACTTTTTCGTATGGATATATATGTAGTCCATCTAATCTTTCGTTGCAGTTCGGAGAACCTGTGAATTAGATGCATGTCGGTGGTTTAATTTCACATTTAGGTAAAGTTTTAAGTCACCTTCTGAAATATCTCACTCTGGCTTTTAACAGTTCTGATTGCAGAATGGTATCCGACAGCGGAACAAAATACCGCGATAAGTTAGAACTGTGAATGAAAACCTCAATGTAATGCATTTTCTCATTTAAAAAAGAATAAGTGGTCGACGCTAGAAGGTATGGTATATATTCATGCATATAAATTCTGATTATCTGTTATTTCAGACCACGATTAAAAATTACACTCACTATGCAAATTTACCGCTGTTCGTTTTGATACCCGAGCATTAATCATTTCGACTTAAGTGTGCAGACAGAGCTAACATGTTACCTTTTATCATCATTTTTCTTTCAGGTAAATGTCATTCTTCCCCGCATTAATTGCTATGTATGATGTGCATCCATGCTGTTGTAAGTATTCTCGAACGTAATTAGTACTCGCGTATCATCCCACACGGGCTCCGGGCGGCACGGCAACACAATGTTGGCAGTTAAGGGGTCTCTGATTGCGGAATAAATCTCAAATATCCGTTCTACATCATGATGAGTTATCGAAATAATGAGCACTGTTTACTGTGAGTGATTAGCATTCCACCCTTAAGCGAAAATATGAAACAGTTTGTTCGCTGTCGTAAAACAGTGATTTAATGATCCTAGCTGCTATGGATATCATATGATACGCTTGGAAAGAATCAATCAGAAAATATCAGATGATGACTGAATATTACTTCACAGTGGCAGAGTTTTCTGTACCGTTTTACCCAATTCAAAGAATTACGCTCACTGAACAATTTGCTGTCCATTGAACCTTCTAATTGATCGAGATTTCGAAACATATTACGAAGTCATTTCTATCACTTTTAGTAGGTCTTCGTTTTTTTTTCCTGTTGTTTATTATGATGTGTTACAGAAATGATAATCCATACTACTATAGGTATTAAGTTTACGGTTCGTTAGAAACGTTAGTGCTTCTTTAGTTGTGTACGATGACTTTAAAAACAACTATAGGAGCACTAGCACTTTACACGTACCGCAACTATTATAACTTTATTATTACTCCGTATTAACGTGACCTTCAGCCTTAAGCTAGTTCGTTAGGCTAAGCAGACGAGCTGCACCCTACATATCGAACCCATCAAAACTTGAGCCAGGACCAACTACTTTAGATCTATCGTCTCAGACAATCCCAACGTCGGAATTTACCGCCTTTCGCACAAGCATAATCAACACAAGTTAAGTTCGTCAACCTTTGCTCCCAGAAATGGCGGTGATTTCTGTTCACTGCACTACTGACAAACCGCCCTTCCGTTCCAGCGGTGGACTATCTGCAGTTTCGCTCATTACCCAACATGTCCACCTCTACTAGCGTATCTCCTGTTATGGTTAATACGACTTCATTAGCAAAGACCACAATATCATCACCTTTGCCAGTTTCAGTGTTAGTACGCCGTTGTACATTCCGTTACAGAGCATTGGAATAAGGATCGAGCCTTGTGGAACTCCCGCTGAGATACTGATCGATCGCTCTCCTATATCTGACTCGTAGACCAGCTCTAGTTTCTGGAAACAACTCCTTAAGATGTTGCATAAGTATTTAGTGAATCTCATTCTTTAGCGATCAATGCTTGCGATATTGAATGTTCTACTACAGTCGACAAACCATTCACATTCTCCGTAATTTTGTCAGCCTATTTAGAAATTCTTTCCAAGAGTTTTCCAAGTTTATCCAACAGGCATATAGGCACGCGCAACATCAAAACAGCAGGAGAAATAACTTCATCGGAACGGCGGACTAGGGAGATGTGCCACTTCCACTGTAAGCGAAGTTAAGTATGCCAACCAATAGGTTGAGCACAATAAGGCAATTGGGGAGGAGTATTGGAGCGGAACTCATAAAAATGCCCAATACACAAACAGGATGAAAAGTTGGACTGTGAGATCTACCGAGCGATCACCATTCTCAACGCGGCCTACAAACTGCTTTTCCAGATCCTCTTCCTCTGTCTACCACCGACTGATCAAGGCCACGATGGCAAGGAGATTGTCGTTTCTGCATACTGTTCAACATTAAACGTATGGGCTTTAACATGCAGGGCACGATTTTCAATAAATCCAGTCAATTAATTAGCTTCGCTGACGACGTGGATGTTGTCGGAAGAATGTTCCAGCCGGTTACTGAGCAGTACACCAGGCTGAAACGGGAAGCAGAAAAGGTTGAATTCACCCTTAATCTTGATACGTCGATGATTCCGAGGTGGTTTATGAGTTTGTGTACTTCGGATCATTTGTGACGTCGGATTCGGAGAAATTCCGGAGACCAACAATAGCCGGAAGTTGTGCATATTATGGACTCCACAAGAGGTCTGGTAAACCTCACCCGCGTACTAAGAAGGACCTGCAAGGTTTTGGAGTTTTCAAACGACGTGTGCTTAGGATCATCTTTGACGGTGTATGTGAAGGGAAGAATGAACCACGAGCTGGTGCAACTCTATGGCGAATTTATGAACAATGGGCGGAACACGATGTAAGGATGCCAGACAATAATCCCGCAAAAAAGGGGTTTTCTCTCGAATCCGGCCTGTACAAGAAGCTGGGGAGCGCAGCGAGCTATGTGGTTAGACCAAGTGGAGCTAGAACTAGGATGTTTAGGACGCTGGAGATCAACAACCCTAAATCAAGTTTCTTTGCGAAAAATTGTGGCGCAGGTGCGGTCCCAAAGGAACACCGGACCTGCAAAAGTAAGGTGAGGGCATGGTGCTAGATTCTGTATTGTACACCTGTCTAAAAATTGACCATCGGCCAGGTATATCTGCAGAATATTCCTGAACATTCCAGGATATTCCTGAATCACTGCTTTATAGGGATATGCCTGAATAACTGCTTTATATAGGGAACTCCATTTGGTCTGGGAGCTTTCTTCACATTTAGTCGTTTTGCTACTACCATGAGTTCAACAGTGAAAATTTTAAAAATATTCAGCATTGTTTTCCTCTACCTCGCCGTAAAGGATCCTTCAATTTGACCGGGCATTCTTCAGCGGTTGTCCCCGACGTTCATTATCATAACTCGATATGCACTGCCCCAGGGATTGGCATCTGCATCTCGAAACAGCTCTTTAAAACAGTTTGAATTGGTGAATTTGTCGCTCGGAAAGTCACTCGACGCACCTCTCGGTTTCTTGATCTTTGAGTCTGGCTCTGCAACATCTAGCATGAATACCCACACTCAATAGATTTATAACAACAAACAACCACTCAACCACAACCAATCACAACTATTTTTCTCCCTGCAGCCATGTCCAAACACTACACTGCACACCGGGCTATTTTTTACCACGCTAGTGCGTGTATTGAATTCACCACTTTGACTTCGTGCTTCCAAACTTACACGCCACGCGGTTGGTACAACACCAATGCCAGTGCTCGTGTTTTGGCTTCAGACACCGTGTATGAGGACTCGGCAAACACCACAGCCGAGTGTTTCCGATTGTGTCCGATTGCGGAATACACGCGTGGTTAATTTATTTTATTTCTACTTATGCCGTGCTTGTTATACTCAATCAACTTATGCGCCCGTCATCCAACGGCCAAGAAAACAAACCTATAGGTCAAATTATCAAATTTTTAGAATCATCCAACGAGCAATGCTCTATCCGTGGTAACCAGTGTCATACTGGGTGTATGTTGCGAGCTTTCTTGTGATCGTAGCCACTCGGCTCGGGTGTTTTCCCAAAAATCAAGACACGGTGTCTAAAGCAAAACACGAGCGTGTACACTCGTGTCGCGTCCTTTGCGTTGCGGGTTCATCTATAAGCACGAAACTGAAGCGGTGTATTATTGCCACATGGTGGTGTGTTTGCAGTCAAATTCGGCTCTCGTGCAGAACGGTTTGGTGTTTTCACCAAGGCTGCTTTCCCCCCCTCCCGAATTCATTTCCATCTTTTATTACAGTTCGGTCTATGTGAGCTCTATCTTAGTTCATCCTGCCTACAGATACAGATACAGATACAGCCTTATACAGATGTTTACCTTCAATCCAACATTTTGTGCTTCAAGTTTCAGCTTGTGTACTGATCAGCAACCCCATGGAACGTTCTTCTGACAATTTCTTCGTCGTCAGCGAAACAGATGCAGTGGCTGAATTGATTGAGAGACTCCTTTTATTTATGTTCTTTACCATCAATAACTAATTGTTTTTTTTTTATATTTTTTGCATGATATGCTGGTAAGCACCATCATTTTTCGATCTGTAGAATGAAATCGTTGGAAATTTTTTATAAAGGCGTCGTACATAATGATAGAAAACGATTCAGGAGAGAATCTCTCATCGAGACAAAAGCTATTGGCTGTGATTTGATTTTCTTACGTATTCCATCTAACAAGAGCCTCTCAGATTAATATCGGAGCTACCCAGATGATGTAAAACTATGGTAATACACAGATTAGCGACGATGATCAGTTCCATACATACATACAAAAAAAAAAAAAAAAAAAAAAAAAAAAAAAAAAAAAAAAAAAAAAAAAAAAGGCAAATGGGTACATGGCAAACGAAAATGAAAATAAAGTTTTAAGTTACCTTTTTCCTTTAAAATAACAGTAGTGAACGTTTTAATCACAAGAAAAAGTGAAATTTATTCTCCTAGATAGAGGGCATAAAAATATTCTCGGTAAATGTAAAATATAGTTCTGTTATGGTACAAGAGCCACACAGGATGTGTCATGTTGTATTACTCTACATAGATTTTTCGTTGCTGTTATTATTTCCACACTGAAAATATTTTTTAATAAAGTCGCTTATGCTTATTTTGTAAACATATTTTTCGTACATAAAACACATTACATTACACATTACAACACGTACATAATACATTGAAAAAAAATCGTATTGCTTGTCATCTTACAAAATGCTGTCACTACACCTTATTCAATGTTCCAATGTACGAAATAAATTTCGTGCGGACCAGCCAATCACTGCTCCTCTTCTATCGTATGTTGATGTTGCTGCTGACGAGTGCAATCAAAATGAATAAATGAAAAAGCGTCACACGCCTCGAGTCAAAAGCTGTGAATTTATCTTCTTTAATCCCACTACTTCCTGGTAACTCTATCTGTCGATACGGAATACGGTTTTTTCATCGTCATATTGTTTACCTTTTTTCTAAATATTCCTTGTGTTTAAAATCGGCGTTTATTTGTTAATCGTTTCGTCTATCGATTTGTATCGTCGCGCTGGTGTCGTTCTGTTATTTCGCAAACTCGAAGTGCATTTATTTTGATTGCTAAGTGTAGTGTTTAGTGTGACGGTTGCAACAAAAGTTTCTGCCTATCACCTCCCCACGCATTTTTTTCTTTCTCGAAGCGACATCTGGTTGTCATTGACGGCACTGTAAATTGCACACAACTCCCTGCCATAACAAACGACTTCAACCGCCTTGCGTGTTGCATATCCGCTGGTGCTTGTTATCTCGGAAAAAAGCTTCAGAATGGAACTAAGCTGCCTACAGTGCTCTGAACCGGTGAAAACCCTAAAATTTATTAAATGCCAGGGTTTTTGTGAAAAAGTTGCTCATCTTGATTGCGTCTCCTTATCCCGTGCAAACATGGATTTAATCAGCGAACAACCTAATCTCTTCTGGTTTTGCAACAGTTGCTCCGGAATTATGAACTCGAAACACGTTCGGGATGCTTTTGGGGCGTTAACGGAGGCATTACAAAATCTGAGCGAAACACATCGTTCAGCTCTGGAGGGAGTTAGAACAGAGTTAGAAAAAAACAGGGAGCAAGTCGAAGTTCTGGCCACGAAAATTTCTGCTGTTCCTGCTGCTGCCCCTACTACCCCCGCTGCACCCGGTTTATCATCCGGTTGGCCTAGTCTGGCTCGGAAAAGCAACAAACGATCGTTTGGCGCAGCAGGATTAATTTCACCCGATCAGCCTAGTTTATCGCGCGGCACAAAAAAGCCATCTGCGAACATTCCATCGGTTGCAACTGTTCCCCCAGAACCAGAAAAATGTTGGATATTTCTGTCTCGCATTGCAGTCAGTGCTACGGAGGATGATATTCTTGCTTTAGCCACTGAATGTATACCTTGCGACGAACCGATCGAGGTTAGAAAGTTAGTGAAGAAAGACGCTGATCTAACGGCTATGCGATTTATCTCGTTTAAAATTGGGGTTGACGAAAAGTACCGTGAAGTGGCTCTCAGTGCCGACACATGGCCAGACGGGATCTTCTTTCGGGAATTTGTCAACTACCAAGACAAGAAATCCGGACAGGGGTTTCTAAAAACACCTCGTTTGAATTAAACCGCCTTCATCCTACGTTGGATACCATCACTTTCACGAAACCGGGATGCACACTGCAAGGCATTACGGGAGCCCTCAACCGCTCCGACCCAGTCGTGCCAATCGATGTTCATCATCTATCTAGCATCTGTTCCTGCCATCCCAGCCATCCCGGTCCTGTGGTCGGAGTTAGGGAGAGGGTCTCCCAACCTGAACTTCCAGGCAAGTATGTGTGTTATCCAATGTATTTTGCTCCTGATGCTTTCCCGATTTCCAGTGCCGCTTCCTCGCATGCTGATGCTTGCAGTAATTCGCCGCTTTTATGCCCAACCAGCCCGCTACATACCCATCACCTAACATGTTTTGCTCATCATCAACACACATCGACCGCCACTTCAACCGGTCTGGGACGCACGTCACAAAGCAATATGGAGGCCCTGGACCCTCCTAGCCCAGCTGTGCCCACTACCGGTATCAGTGACACTGTATTTGCCCGTTCCAGCCGTCAAAGTCGTCCCGGCCCTGGGTCTAGCGACGGGGACAGGGCTCTCCAAGCTGCCATTCAAGGCAAGTATCCTTATTCTAATGACGTCGCCCGGCCTGATGCTGTTTCCATTTCTAGATCGATACCGGCCGATTCCGTTGCCTCCTTATCGAAAGCCCTTCTGTACTACCAGAACGTAGGAGGCATTAACAGTTCGCTCGCCGAGTACCAATTGGCATGCAGTGACGCATGCTACGATATCTACGCCTTCACTGAAACATGGCTAAACAGCAACACATTATCGAAGCAACTGTTTGACGACACGTACGATGTGTACCGACTAGATCGATCGCCGCTCAACAGCAACAAGAAATCTGGTGGTGGAGTCCTTCTTGCCGTGCGCTCAACGTTCAAATCTCGCCTCCTGAAGCCTCCCGAAAACTCAACGGTTGAACATCTCTGGGTGGCAATAACCACCATAACCGGAACATTGTTTATGTGCGTGGTGTATATCCCACCTGATCGTGTCAACGACAGCAGCCTCATCGATAAGCACACTCTTTCTTTGGATTGGATCGTGTCACAAATGGGACCCAGCGACAACATCGTCGTTGTGGGAGATTTCAACCTCAGCACGATTTCATGGCATGTCGATACCAACGGCTTCCACTATCCAGATACTTCATGTTCGTCATTCAGACCAGCATCTCTCTCCTTGCTTGATGCTTATTCTACCGCAAGACTTCGGCAAGTTAACGGCATTCCGAATAACAACAATCGTTTGCTGGATCTATGCTTCGTTACTGAAGAACTGGGTCAAAGATGTTCTGTCATTCAAGCTCCGGCACCGCTTGTCAAAAGCTGCAGAAACCATTCCCCTCTGCTACTGACGCTGGAATTAAATCCTGAGTACAGCTTCCATGACAACTTCGAAAATGTTTATTATGACTTCAACCATGCTGACTACGAGGGAATGAACAACTTTCTCGCCGACGTGGACTGGAACACGACTCTTGCAAACGGGGATGCAAATTTTGCTGCTTCGACTATGTGCTGTATTTTGCTTTACGCCGTCGATCAATTCGTGCCTAAGAAAATCAACCGTAAGCCTCCCAAACCTGCCTGGTCAAATTCTGACCTCAAACACTTGAAACGAGTTAAAAGGGCTGCTTTGAGGAAACACAGCAGATATCGCACCGATTCCACGAGGGCAAACTACGCTCGCGCCAACGACGATTACAAATACCTCAATAACAGCTTGTACAACGCCCATCAGTTTCAATTGCAGAGTCGTCTCAAAACGAACCCGAAAAGCTTCTGGCGGTTTGTGAACGAACAACGGAAAGAAACCGGCTTACCCTCTACTATGACTGATGGCACTCTTGAAGCTGACACTATCGTGGATATCGCCAGCTTGTTCCGTACGCAGTTCAGCAGTGTCTTCTGCGACGAAATTCTGGACGCCGAGAGCCTCGAATCGGCTACTAGCAATGTTCCCCGCATGTCTGTATTTGGCTCTGCTTTCACTATTCATAGTGATATGGTGATTTCAGCCGGGAAGCAGATGAAAACTTCAACTGGATGCGGTCCTGACGGTATTCCTTCAATTGTCCTGAAGCGTTGCCTAAACACGCTTGCTGCGCCCCTAGCTACGGTGTTCAATTTGTCTGTAACTTCCGGCGAGTTTCCTGAATGCTGGAAAGAGTCATTTGTATTCCCAATACACAAGAAGGGATGCAAACGGTCCGTCGCCAACTATCGTGGGATTGCTGCACTAAGCTCTGTATCCAAGCTATTTGAACTAATTGTTCTCCAAAGGCTGGTCAATGACTATTCACAGACTATTTCTCCAGACCAACACGGTTTTGTGCCCAAGCGCTCGACGGCGACCAATCTAACCGTATTTACATCGTTCATCATGCGCGAAATGGAACGCGGTCATCAAGTAGACGCCATTTACACAGATCTCTCTGCGGCCTTCGATAAAATGAACCATCAGATTGCCATTTCTAAATACGGCAATATGGGTGTTCACGATCAGTTGTTGAACTGGCTCCGTTCATACCTGACTGGTAGAACTATGTCCGTGAAGATTGCAGATTACGCCTCATCTAGCTTTCCGGTAACATCCGGCGTTCCTCAAGGTAGCCACCTTGGCCCATTCCTTTTCCTGCTATATATGAACGACGTGAACTTGGTCCTCAAATGCCTGAAATTATCCTACGCGGATGACCTGAAGCTGTACTACGTTATAAAATGTCCGGAAGACGCCCACTTTCTTCAGCAGGAACTGCAAGTGTTTGATAACTGGTGCCGAATCAACAGAATGTCCTTAAATGTATCCAAATGCTCAACTATCTCCTTCGGCCGAAAACGTGCGATGTATCTTCATGACTACATCCTTCGAGGTACGCGCTTGAAACGAGAAACAACGGTCAAGGATCTGGGAGTAATGCTGGACTCCAAACTGTCGTTCAAGGTTCACATTTCGTATATTGTTTCCAAGGCCTCTTCGCAGCTAGGATTTATGTTCCGCTTCGCAAAAAACTTCAAGGACGTTTACTGTCTGAAGGCATTATACTGCTCTTTGGTTCGCCCTTTCTTGGAATACTGTGCCATCGTTTGGTCCCCTTTCTACCAAAACGCAGTCCAGAGGATCGAAGCTGTTCAGCGAAGGTTTATACGCTTTGCTTTGCGACATCTTCGCTGGCAAGACCCTCGCAGATTGCCAAGTTATGAAAGTCGGTGCAAGCTCATCAACCTGGAAATGTTGGAAGGTAGGCGTATGGTAGCCAAAGCGTGTTTCATTGGTGATCTGCTTCAAGGAAATGTTGATTGTTCCGTTCTACTGGATCTCTTGACCATCAACACTCGACGACGAAATCTCCGTTTACAACAGTTCTTCGTGTTCCGGCACTCAAGGACCAACTACGGAAAACACGAACCTGTGCAAAGCATGTGCCGCGTTTTCAACAGCTGCTATAATGTGTTTGATTTTAATGTATCCCGTGATGTTAATAAGCGTTGTTTCCGTATAAGTCTTTGTTAAGTTTTGTTAATTTTCGTATGTAATTTAATTTTTTAAAGGGTCATTGGGATGAACATTTTTATCTGTTGACGAAAATAAAATAATAATAATAAAAATAAAATGGCCTATTCGCACCGGATTGCCGTCATCGATGGAAGAGAGAGGGGAGACCGGTTATTAGAAGCTTTTAGACCCCATTCTCCTCCCCCATCTCCCCATCTCTTCACCACCCATGATTGGTCTGATCTCCGGTCTAACCGATAGTTTTTTTTTTCTCTTCTTCATGGTAAGTCCCACAACATACATACACACGCACTCTTTGGGATCAGGCCCCAATATCAACAACTGACCGGCCGAATGTTTGCGGGTAAGAAAATAATAATAAGATAATGGAATGCGAATTCAACTCACGCATAATTAATACTTTTTATATTGTGGCCTTTTCGTTGTTGCTCTTTCGTGATCATGGGCGTAGATGAGAGGGCCAGATCAAGGGTAGCCCCCTATGAAGACTTGAAGAAATAATAGTTAGAACAATGTATTTCTACTGATTCGGCACTATTTTTCGGTAATATTAGGAGGTATTCCTTACTGTTTGTACTAGCAATATAATGTGTGAGGACTAAATTTGAGAAAATCTTTGCGAACAAACAAAAATAACCGGTGGGATATGAGTCCACAAAGCCCAACAGTGTTAAACCATTAAGTGTTGATGACGGTAGATGCATAAACAGAATTTTTAAATAGTACAAGGACGCATTTTATTTGGAGAAAATCTACACTATAAAAAAAACCCTATGGTTGTTGAACGTAAGAATGAATAACCTCCCACGGTTGCTGCAATCCATCAGAGCCAAATTAGCTTTTAGTACACGAAGAGTCGGTAAGCGTGGTTTCCTCTCACACCAGTCGGTCTGGTATCAATTCCAGTAGGTGCCGTTGGGATTTTCTGAGAAATTTCTGTTCTCGTCTTCCTTCGGAACGAAAGTAAAGCCGTTGGTCCCGGCCCATGTGTTCGATATGTAGGGTCCAGGTCGTCTCTCTGGCGTTGCGAACCTGCCTCAGGCTGAAAATCACGTAAATACGAAATAACAGCAACAACAACTATCAATGTTTATAAATTGTTATACGCGGCAGAATTGTCCGAATACAGTTCGAGTAAGGAATAAATTGAAATTTGTTGATGCAATATTCACTTTGTTGAAATCCATAGAATCTTCCCTATTGCGTCAATAAATTACAGTGTTTTTATTTACATTACATTCTCTTTTTTGTACGGGTTTTTGAAATAGGGCACATGTCCATTGAATCAGCCTAATATGCAGCGGTCGATTACAATTTTAATTATAAATCATAAAGTAATCAAGCTAGAAACGATATTCAACTAGTTATAACTTTGCTTAGACATGCTTAACAAGTAGTTTGCTGTTCTGAACCATGGAAAGTTAACCAATTAACTTTATGAAGTCGAAAACGTTCGACGAGTATGGATGTAATGTCGGTCAATATGCACCATATTGGATCTATTCGTGGATGCAATTTCATCTCATAATTAAGGATTCTTGTTCAAAACAATCGTTGTGAATTTTAATTTGATTATCTTTTAAGGCATTCCATTTAAAGCTATATTCGTTATACTCAAAACAAAATTTCACAAAAACAAAATTGAAATAAAACTACTTTATCACAACTCAATGATTTTCACATGTGATCAATCGGCCATTCCATTTCAAAACATTAAAATACCTACTAGGGTACATGTCCCTTGACGCAGCCTAATATGCAGCGGTCGATGACATGTTTTATTGTTAATCATAAAGTAATTGAGCTGGGAACAATATTCAACCAGTTGTACGTTTTCTTAGATAAGCCCAATAAGACGTTCATTGTTTTGAACCACGAAAAGTTAAAAAATTTACTTCTTGAAGACGAAAACATTCTACGGATATGGATGTAATGTCGGTCTATAAGCATCATATTGAGTCTATTTGTGGATGCAACCTTGTCTCATCATTTAGGTTTCTTGTTAAACAACTATCGTAATCTTTGATTGTTGTTTTGTTGTATTCTCCATATGCGCGGTGTAACGATATCTAATGATGAAATTTGTCAGAAGCAGATAA
>JAHHFK020001943.1:0-44403 GCA_024533555.2 Aedes koreicus | reverse complement strand
CATCCTCCTGTACGCCGCCAAAGATGGTCCTAAGCACCCGGCGTTCGAAAACACCACGTGCTTGCAGGTCCTCCTCAAGCATGTCCCATGTCCGTAGAAACACCACCGGTCTTATCAGCGTTTTCTACATGGTACATTTCGTGCGAGGGTGAATTCTTTTTGACCGTAAGTTCTTCTGGAGCCTATAGTAGGCACGACTTCCACTGATTATGCGTCTTCGGATTTCACGGATCTAAGGTAAATGAATTCCTCCACCACCTAGAAGGTATGCCTGTCTATCGTAAGCAGCGTTACGGGCCCTGACGCGCTCTGTCTCTTCTACTAGTATGTACTTTGTTTTCGACGCATTCATCTCCAGCCCTACGTGACCCTACGAGACTTTTGATGCTACGTGTTTCAAGCGGATGTACAGTTCAGCCACCGTTCCAAAGTATCTGCCAACAATATTCACATCAAACAAACAAATTGACTGAAGCGTGTGAAAATCGTACCTCGGCTATTGAGCCTGGCTCTTCGCATGACACCTTCCAGCGCAATGTTGAACAGCAGGCATGAAAGCCCATCACCATCGTAGTCCCAGACATGATTCGAGCGAACTAGAATGTTCTCGCGAAATATTCACGTAGTTTGGCACACTGTACATCGTAGCTTTTATAAGTCATATCAGATTCCCGGGAAAGCCATTTTCGTCCATAATTCTTCATAGTTCTGTGAAGTAGATAGTGTAGTACGCCGCCTTTCAAATCGATGAACAGGTCATGTGTCGGGACCAGGTATTTCCGGTATTTTTGGTTTGTCGTACAGTGAAGATTTGGCCTCATAACTTCCCACGAATTCATTTACTGTTGGTGATAGATGACGGAAAATAATCTGGGATAGCACTTTGTAGGAAGCATTCAGGATTGTGATCACTCGATAGTTCTCACACACCAACTTGTCGCCTTCTTGTAGATGGGGCTTATTACCCCTTGCTACCACTCCGGTAGCTGTTCGGTTTCCCAGATTCGGACTATAAGCCGATGCAGATAGATAAACAGCTTCTCCGGTTCCGTTTATAACGGTCCACGTTTTGCCGGGTCTCGTCCTGCAGCATTAATGCCCGCGCTGCGTCCTTCTCCTAATCCAATGTTCCACCAACCTTTCCGACGACGTGCTCAGCTGCGTCGTTGAAGGTTATTTTGATATCATTCCAGCAGTCCTCAAGAGGTGCTTCGTCGAGCACACCCTCATCCAGCAACGCTACTTCGATACTCTGTGCGTAAGCTATGGTGACATCCGGTTGTTTCAGTCGTTCGAAATTGTACCGTGGCAGACGTAGATACCGTACGTTGTTAACGACGGATAGTTTTGGGAGGAAGTCACTTCGAATAACCAGGTAGTGGTCTGAATCGACGTTTGCGCCACGATAGGACCTGAGTCGCGGTCCTGTCGGAAAAGCGCCGTCCATCGATCAGAACGTGGTCGATTTGCGATTCTCGAGAACTAATCAGGAAAATGGAACCAAATTTGGCATGCGGGGTTTTCTGGAGACAAGAAATGTTTCTCTGGTAGTTTGAGACCCCTCCCCTATCAGGAAGGGATGGCTCTTATACAAATGAAACAGAAATTTCTGCATAACTCAAGAACTAATCAAGCAAATGGAACCACATTTATCATGTGGAAGTTTTTGACGGCGAGAAATGTTTCTACGGTGGTTTGAGACCCCTCCGCCGTCTGGAAAGAGAAATTCTCATACAAATTTAACTTAAACTAAGTATGAGAATTATCCCTACTGTTATGAAAATTTTTATGCAGGGGTTTTTGGGGCCGGAGAAGGTTCTTATGATGGTTCGAGACTCCTCCCCTGTCTGAAAGGGGGGCTCCTATACAAATGAAACACAAATTTCTGTATAGCTCGAGAGCTAATCAAGCAAATGGAACCAAATTTGGCATCTAGGGATTTTTGGAGGCAGAATTTTTTTTATGGTAGTTTGAAACCCCTCCACTCTCTGAAAAGGGGGCTCTTATACAAATAAAATTCGAGAACTAATCAAGCAAATGGAATCAAATTTGGCATGTGGGGTTTTTAAAAGCAAGAAATGTGTCTATGGTGGTTTGAGACCCCTCTTTTCTTTAGAAAGGGGGGGGGGGTTCTTATACAAATGAAACAGAAAGTTCAACCAAACATGAGAATTATCCAGGCAACTGAAACACAAAATGTGTATTTCTCGGGTAGGCAGCATGTTCTGATGGAAGCTTGAACCCCTTTTTAGTCAAGAATGGGGATGCTTCAGTTACTCTTAGTGGTACACTATGCACATGAAGTTAATCTAAGGTTATGTAAGGAAAATTGACGTTCAAACTGACAGGATACGGCGTAGTTTGAAGATAAATATTTTCTCTATGAAATGCTCCTACACAGAAAGAAAAACCATGGTAGAAACCTACGATCTGAGGGTTAAATTAAAAACACACAAACCTACGTTTATTTTGCAGAAATTATACACATAAGCAAACGAAAATATTTTAACAAAACTCATTCCTAAAAAAACCACAAAAGCGCCAGTTCCATTAAATTTTTATTCATTTACCCAAAACCCCAAAAAAAAAAAAAAAAAAAAAAATAACATATTATTTTACTATCAAATTTGTTTTTTTTAAATTCATGTGAGGTTTTTTTAAATAATTAAAAAAAAAAAAAAAAAATTATTTATTTATACAAAAATTTCAACATTTTCCCCACCCCCCCCTTAGGGTTTTTCCACACCCCCAAACCGAAAAAGTCGCCTCCCTCCTAATTTGCTGGAAGTGTTTGATGTCTTTGATTTCCTCCTTCCCTCCCCCAACCCCCCCCCCCCCCCCCCAATCCCCCGATTGGTCGTAGCTCCGGGCCATTTGGCGGGGTTGGGGTTTTTGGGACAATGTTCACTTGATTTGCTTGGTACCACTCCATCACAGTTTTAGCATAGTGGCATGATGCCAAATCGGGCCAGAACAAAGGTTTTTCTTTGTGACTTTTGATGAAGGGTAGCAATCGCTTCTGCAGACACTCTTTCTGATAGATCTCCTTTTTGATTGTGCCTGTAGTGACAAAAGATTTACTCTTTTTGTCACACGTGCAAATTGCTTGCCACACAAGGTATTTTTTGGGAAATTTCGATGCCTTCTTCGTTCTGAAATGCTCAGCTGTAGCATTTCTGGCCATAGCAGAATAAAAAGCCAGCCCTGGAAGCTGCTTGAAATCCTCCAGGACATAAGTTTCATCGTCCATAACAACGCATGAAAACTTCGTCAAACATTCGCAGCACAAACGTTGAGCCCGTGATTTTGCTGCCAAGTTCTGTTTGTTGTTGCGTTTTGGAACTGTTTTTACTTTATACGACTTAAGTCCCAAACGTTGTTTTGATTTTTTGACAAAAGCAGGCGACATCCCTATTTTACGAGCCACCGTTCGAATGGAGAGATTTAGGTTTTTCGTCAATATCCTTTTCACCTTTCATGACAGGTCCATGACAGGATCAGCGCTTCCAATGTTTTTGTCACTTCTCGGTTTCCTCTGCACCGTCAAACGTTCCGAAAATGATTTGAGCACATCGTGAACAGTGGATTTAGGCAAATCCAATGTTTTTGCAAGGTCCCGTATTGACAGGTCAGGATTTACCGTACGCCCGTACAAAATTCGCTCGCGCACTTGTTTTTCTTTCGTCGCCATCTTGAATAAAAAAACATGAAATGTAAACATCAATCATAGTTTTTTTCATCATAGACTCTCAGCTATACCACAGTGAAATTTTTCATTCCTATGTGCAATATTTCAGAAGTTACAATTATTTGAAGGTGTCCGGATTAATGTGGATACAGACCTTAGTTGCAAGCGTAGTAAGGCTCGCACCGGGTTCAGCTAGTGAGAAATAAAACGGTGCAAAAATGACAGCCGAACACTTTTCCGTCTCGCTCTGAGCACAGCACACTACGATCTCTGATTTTTTTTATGTGATGCTTCTAGCTACTAGGCAAAATATCTGGAAAGATCCATAGAGTACACAAAGACCGCCAAAATTACCCATCAACTTCGTCAACTCTAATTATGTCTCCATATTAAGTTCCTATTTGATCTCTTTTTTGTTTCTTGCTGATCTCTTTTTGGTGTCTTTTTGTAGACATTAGGTCTCTAAAGTTCCTAATTTTGAGTCCGATGAAAAGCAAACTATTACTCTTGAACCGGATTTAATCCAAGGAGAATGCCGGTTGGAGTTTACCACACAAGAACTCCCATTTTTTCGACTTTACACGAATTATTCAGCCGTCCATCGTGGAGGGCCGCCAGCTTCATCCCAGCCATAATTTATAGCCAACCACGGAAAACGGAATAAAATTGTTCCATGCGTGATTCGCTGCTGGGTGCGTCGTCGTCGTCGTCGTTGTCGCCGTCGTCGCGTCAACCAGTCTGTCCCAGAGGCATCCAATCAGTTGATTTGCCTTCTTTCCATTTCGTTATTTTTTGGTCACGCGCGTTGACACCTCGTTAAAATGTGTAACGCAATAATTTGGCTGTTCCATTCAAATTTGTTTCAGCTGCTGGTGTTGTTGATGTTGTTGTTCTGCCAACGATTTTTTCAATGATTTCAATTAATAGCAATTATTCAACCGGTGCCAAGGAGTATGGAAGCGGGTTGGGCCATTTCTCGACCAACGGAAGTTCATTTATTTCAATCAATGACAGCTCTCTGTTTACCTCGTCACCGTCGTCAGCAGTTGCCCTCCGCCTTTGCCAGGATCATCTGAAAGTCATAAATCTCCTGCTGCATGTTGCACTCGCCCTAAGAAAGTGGCCGTCGTTGTCGGTGACAGACTGGGACTATCCTCATCACCATATGCTAATGATGGTGACCCAATTGTTAGGGCTGACCCGTTTCGAACCACCTGCGCGTCGTCGTCTTCTCCGTCGGTCAGTCCCAGAGAGTCTCCAGCAACAACAATGGGAACACATCCAGAAAAGGCTGAGACTAGCCGATTCAATGCGGCTAGACTGCGTGGGTGACGACGACGACGACGATGGCTGTCGTAATCGTAAACAGAAAACCAGCGTAGGACTGACTGGCCGGTCCAAGTTCGTTATCTATTCAATGCTTAAATGGTACAAAAGGGCTGTCGGTTTTTGTTTGAACTGAACCTCAATGGGGAATAGAAGGGACTTTTCGTCGAGCTACGAACCGCTACGATATAACGGTACATTTGGAATTTCAGATCGATCCCATAATTTAATCGAAAATATCACCTTCAACTAGTTAATAGTTGAATTTTAAATACTGTGAGATATTTTCTGAACCATTTACACTTCACCCTTAGCAGTGCCAGCCCACAGGCAGCCGAAAATGCATGCAGTTCGTCTTCTTTGGGGCTTTTTTTATGTTTCGTTCACGACTTCCTATCTGTAAACAACGCCCAGCCCAATCCGTCCGAGACGCTTATTAACACGTTTCGAGAAAGTTAATAAGAACAGCCCGTCGCGAAGCCAAAATCGAAACAAAAATTCAATAAGATTCTGCCTACGTGTACCACGTACGAGACTCGCATATCCATTTAAGGGGGGTATCGAATTTCAACTTCCTACGACGAGTCCCGAAGGCGAAAACCGTGTGCTGGGAAATTTATGAGATCGTTCCCATGTTGAACTCTTATTTCCTCGAGCATTAAATCTCCAACAAGAACTAATTTTCGAACTCGTTTCCCTTCCATTTAATTACAGGTAGCAGTACCAGTTTAGCTCCCTCCTTACTGGGCTATTACGATTCGTTGGCCACCAAAGTGAGTGACGATCCAATCAACGGAAGCTCCGAAACCCAATGTGCAACAGCAACCGTTACTACATCAACGATAAAAAACACAAGCTCAGCAGCATCAATCAGTTCCAAGACGACCATCTGCACTGACCGAACATTTCAATCCGGTGCATTAAAATTCAAATCCCTCAGCCTCACCAGCGGGGCAAGTCTCCGGCCCACTCGGGCAGCGCCACAACTGCCCAAAGCTGGCGACAAATTCCGCAATTTATCCACCAACGTACAGCGGATACTTTCCAACACAGAAACATCCGTCGACGGCAATCAAAACCGGCCCCGACCACCGCCGGCGCCATTCCATCGTAGTCCACTCCAGTCAGCTTCGTTCAACTCTGGCCGTACGACAACTTCCACGAGGCACGCATTTAAAAACCTTCCACTGTCGAAAAACATCACCAAGTTCAAACAGATAACCAGCGAGCAACCGGAGACCGAGCTCGAACTCGCAACTTCCGACACCATCAATGGAAACTGTGATGATTCCCTCGAGGAGGACATCCCCAAGTTGAGCTTCATTCAGCAGCGAATCAAATCACTAACCTCGGCTCTGTTCGACAACGACGACGACGACGACGACGAAGGCCACAAAATTGATCAGCAACCGGTCAACTCCATACAGGAGGACGTCGACCCGGAACCAGTTCTAAGAAATCCCGAAAAATCGATGGATGCCTTTGTGGAAAATTGTGACGAATCGGAGCATCGCAACACTATCGTAGAAACACGCAACCCCTACTTGAGCCTGGTCGTGGTGGAACCTTCCCCAGAAGACGACCCAAAGCTGGCTCCATCCCGAGTGCCACCGCTGCAAATCTCCCCAAAACTCCCACGATCCACATCCACCTCCACACCCAGCCTGAACACGAGCTCCGCGTCCCTTTCGTCGAGCAAAACCTCGCTCACTCAAACCCCGGGAACGCCCGTTCTCAGCACGCGGCCGCTATCGGCGTCATCCATTTGTTCGTACTCGTCGAGCAGCAGTTCCGGCTCGGAACATCTGCTTCTAGTCAACGGGAAATGCTGTGGAGCTGCCTCGTACCAGGCGAGCGTGGAAAGTTTGGCCGATCAGAGTGAATGCGAGCAAGGGAACGGCCCGACCAGTGGACTTACCATGTGCGAACGGGCCGTCATGGAGATTATCGACTCGGAGCGGAGCTACGTCGAGGATCTCGGGCAGATAATTAAGGGGTGAGTTTTTCCAACAACAAAATGAAAAAGAATTTGTTCTAGTGACTTTATTTTCTAGCTACCTGGAAGATTGGAAGGAGCGTGCTTGCCTCAAGGTGGACGAGCTGGAAGTTCTCTTCAGCAACATTCAGGAAATTTGGGAATTCAACACCCGACTGCTGACCCGCCTGAACGAAACCAAAGGCGACCCGGTCAAAATAGCTGGCTGCTTCATTGACCTGCACGAGAACTTCGATTGCTACACAACCTACTGGTGAGTGGTGACTGATCACATTATTGGCCAACAATCATCATCATCATCATCATCATCGTCATCTCTATTTATTCTAGCACCCGTTACCCGGAGGCGATTGCCCTGCTCACCAGTCTCCTGCAGGCCACCCACACCAACGCCCTGCTGATCCAAACTCAGAAGATGCTCAATCACAATCTGCCGCTGGGTTCGTACCTCCTGAAGCCGGTCCAGCGGATACTGAAGTACCATCTGCTGCTCGATGTAAGTACTGACTGACTCTCTCTCTCTTTCTATAGCTTAACGACGCGTTACGTCAGGCGAAATCAATTTCAATCAGTAAATGCCGCCATCCATCGTCGTCACGCTCGGTGCATTAATGTGCTCCGAAGGTCATCCCTTTCACGACCAGCCGGAGGCGAACGGAGGAATGCATTCACTTTGCTTTACTTTCGCGCGTCCTCACACCCGAGCGCGAAGGGAAAAGAAGAAAGAATCAATTTAAATCGATAAATCATTCATTGAGTGTGTAAAGTTGCAAGCTCATCGCGTATTATTACCGGCCTTTGCTAGTCCGAGTTGCGGATAACTGTAATCAACTGTAAACTTGAATGCTTGATTTCGTTTTCTAGAATCTGCGGAAACATTTTGACGACAAACAACAGGTGGCTCATGCCCACGAGCTGATGAAGAACGTGGCGCACAACATCGACCAGGTCAAGAAGAAGCTGGAGCAGCAGAGCCGGGTCAAGGAACTGGCCGGCATTGTGGACGGGTGGCTCGGGCCGGATCTGTCCGTCCTGGGGGAATTACGCCAGGAGGGGCTGCTGAGTGAACACGCCAAACCGCGAGTCGTTCTGCTGTTCCAGACGATGCTCATCATCACCAAGCCCAAGGAGGACAAGCGGTTGCAGTTTCGTGCTTATATTCCGGTAAGTTTGGGGAAATTTGGAGACAGGGATTGTGTGTGTGTGACAAAAACGTGTTATAATTTAAACATGATGAATAATTTTACATGGAAATCAGGTGTCTTGTCAAAACAGAGCTGATTGAACTGGTACCCACGATATCAGTAGGCGGGGAAAACTGTAAATTAATGACTTGAAAAGTTCATCTATCAGTTTGATGAAAAATGCTCATTAACTTTTCAAAAGGAAGAACTTCTCAGAGGGTTGAGTTATTTCCTCTTAATTCCGTTATTATTGCTTATCCTTTGATAGATAAGTATATTTCGTCTACTACTTGCAGAAGTCTTAGTGCCTCATGTTCAGAGACCAGTGAAGAATTCATCGCTCCTACGCTACTACTACCGTCATTCCAGAACACCAAAGTGGGAGATCCAGCTCGTAATTAGAGCTTGAGCAATCGATTCTGTTGTCATATCGGATAACGAAACTATCGATCATCCGCGAATTATTATTTTTTTATAAATTTCTGCTCAGTTACGTGGTGCACTCTTTTACTAGGCTTGTGACAACGTGATATGAGCAAGACAAGAATTGTGTAACTCTTTTTAGGCCTTTTATAAAATTATATCAAACTTATAACTGGCAAACGAGCGAACTACTACGGTTGAAGTCAATCAAAAGAGCAGCTTTTTTTTGAAAAGATTCACGAAGTATCGCACGCTCCCTCTGAAACTTCATTATGTGCGGCTAAATCACATGTACCAACGAGTCAGTCGCCATTGCTTTTTGCATTTTCAACGCGGCATTCAGCGTAAACTCAAACTGCACCCGAAGTCCTTCTGGAACTACGTGAACGAGCAGCGTAGAGAGTCTGGCCTCCCATCGTCTATGGAATTCAATGGAGAAGTTGCTGCCACTCCTGAAGATATATGCCGCCTGTTTTCCGACAAATTTTCCAGTGTATTCACAGATGAGCCATTGAGTGACAACGATGTTACCCTGGCAGCTATGAATGTTCCTGTAATCGGTCAAACGCTGATGTCAACGTGGAAATGATATCCAAGGCCGCGACTTCACTCAAGTCGTCCTTCAACCCTGGACCTGATGGTGTTCCATCCGCGTTTTTGAAGACTTATATAACTAGCTTATTAGTTCCACTTCATCGTCTATTCGATTATTACATCGGACATTGCTAGTGGAGGACCAACGCGCCCTTGGAGTCTTTGAACGGAAGGTGCTGCGTACGATCTACGATGGAGTGCATATGGAAGACGGAACGTGGAGGAGGCGAATGATCCACGAATTGCACTAGTTGCTGGGAGGTTCCTCCAATCGTACACATCGCAAAAATCGGTCGACTACGATGGGCTGGGCATGTCGTAAGAATGTCGGACGACAAACCTGTGAAAATGGTTCTCGCAAACGAACCGCCGAGTACAAGAAGAAGAGGCGAGCAACGAGCAAGGTGGATCGATCAAGTAGAAGGCGACCTGCGGACCCTCCGCAGTCAGCGAGGCTGGCGAGGAACAGCCATGGACCGATCACAATGGAAACAACTTCTGTGTACAGCAGAGGCCACACCGGCCTTAGTCTGATTGGTAAGGTAAGGTAAGTCATCGTCTATTCTGCATCTCCCTCTCCAGCGGCATATGTCCATCCTGCTGGAAGTTTGCGCATATGTTTCCTGTGCATAAAAAGGGAAGCAAACGAGCCGTTGATAACTATCGAGGTATTACATCGTTAAGTGCTGTTTCGAAGCTTTTCGAGCTAGTTATTATGGAACCGTTGCTCTCTCATTTCAAGCAGTATTTGAGTGCTGATCAGCATGGGTTTACTTCTGGTCGCTCTAGAACCACTAATCTGCTGTGCCTGACTTCCGTACATTATCGAAAGCATGACTGATCGGGCTCAGACGGACGTTATATACACCGACCTATCTGCGGCATTCGACAAGTTGAATCATGCCATTGCGGTTGCTAAGCTCGACAGGCTTGGTGTAAGCGGTAATCTTCTGAGTTGGTTCCGCTCGTATATCACGGGTCGCCAATTAATGGTTGCCATAGGAGATTGCAGATCAGCTAGCTTCTCCGCCACATCCTGTATACCTCAAGGAAGCCACCTGGGACCGTTGATTTTCATACTCTACTTCAATGACGTGCATCTGGTTATCGAAGGTCCTCGCTTATCGTATGCAGATGACCTCAAAATCTATTTAAGAATCTGCTCGATTGACGACTGCCACTTTCTCAACGTCAGCTGAATGCGTTCGCCAGTTGGTGCAATATCAACCGAATGGCAGTGAACCCTTCCAAGTGCTCCGCTCTCACGTTTTCACGCAAAAAGCAACCGATTATGTTCAACTACGACCTGCTTGGTTCGTCAATCGAACGCGTCAATCAGGTAAAAGACCTGGGTGTGATCTTAAAGGGCGAACACGAAATTATTGCGACACATTCAACAGGGCATAACTTTTTTACCATTGGGTAAAAATCAACCAAATTTTGCACACTTTCTCATTGATGTGTATTGTTTACATGCTGTCAAACTCGAAGTCGTGTTTTTCGATTCAACGAAAATGGAGGTGAACCAACGCGAGTCGAGAGAACAAATTCTTTCCAAACACCTGGAATTTCCTGACCTGTCGCACCGGCAGTTGGGAAAAATGTTGAACATTCACCATTCAACCGTCTCCAGAGTGTTGAAGCGGTTCCAGGAGCGGTTGACGTTGGACCACGGCAAAGGAGCTGGAAGAAAACCGGGACCGGAGAACAAAAAGACGGAGGGAAAGGTGAAGCGGATGATTAAAGCAAATCCCAACGTCTCAAGCCGTGATTTGGCTAAAAAGATCGGCATGTCGCAGAGCTACGTCCAGAATGCAAAGAAGAGAGCTGGACTACATACATACAAGGTACAGAACTTCTCAAACCGCGATGAGCGGCAACAATCGACGGCTAAAACTCGGGCACGGAAGCTCTACGAGAAGATGCTGACAAAATATGGCTGCTGTGTGATGGACGACGAAACGTATATAAAAGCCGATTTTAAGCAAATTCCGGGGTTGGAGGTTTTCACCGGCAAGAGCAAGTTCTATGTGGACGACAAATTTAAGAAGAAGAAAATGTCGAAGTTCGCCTCCAAATATCTCATTTGGCAGGCCATCTGCTCTTGCGGACTGAGGAGTGAGCCTTTCGTGACAAAGGGCACAGTAAATGGCGAGATCTACAAATCTGAGTGCCTCGAGAAGCGCCTTTTGCCGTTCTTGCAGCAGCACGACGAAGCTCCGCTATTTTGGCCAGATTTCGCATCATGCCACTATTCTAAAAGTGTCCTGGAGTGGTATGAGGCCAATTCTGTCCATTTTGTTCCAAAGGACATGAATCCGCCAAACTGTCCGGAGCTGCGCCCGGTGGAGCAGTACTGGGCAATGATGAAGCGGGAACTTCGGAAGAGCAAGAAGACAGTCAAAGACGAGAAGGACATGTTAAGAAAATGGAAAAAAAAACTGAGAAACTGGTACCGGATGACACTGTAAAGACTTTGATGGAGGGCATCAAGCGAAAATGCGTTCAATTTTACACTCAAGGCTCCATCGATTAACTTTTCTTTTGATTTTTGAAGTAAATATATGTATAAAACTACCCTAAAATTTTGGTTTGATTCTAAACATTATAAGAAAATTAGCATGACATTTTCGGTGTCGCAATCATTTCGTGTTCGCCCTTTAATGTACTGATCGGTGTGTTCCCGTTGCTGTCCGACTGTAAACTAAACTATACGTCGATTCACTCGTTCTAGTTCACTCACTACTCACATACAGACATGTCGCACTCATCAGAGGTAAACAACCAAAGTCTCATGGTTCATCAGGTATGATACTAACAGGCAAGATATTGTTAGATGTTACTCCAGAACATCCCTCCTCAAATTTGGAAATAATGTCAAACACATCTAGCATTTAGATCTTAATTTTTATACAATAAATCATTGACAGTTGTCATTATCGATCACTGATACCAATGGAAATCTCTGTATTTTTCAGGAGCATTTCGTTTCCTTTGAGGACGATTCACGTTTGCTACCGACGGGTCTTCGGACCTAATTTCTTCTACGTCAATTCCGTTACCGCTGAACAACTGTGAATCATTGTCGTGTGTCTCTTCTGGTGACGACTGCGCAACAGCGTTGCTTGACATATTTGTTGATAACTTAAGGTGAGCTCGATTCCTCGTATACTCCTTCCCGGTTTCCTTAGACCTGACCTCAAGTTCGCTGCCGTTCACGTTGATAACTTTAAATTCTTCATGCCGGAAGTTAGGTTGAGTCGATCCCAGTCAAGTTACGGACCAACACCGTATCGCCATTTAGAAGGTCGTTTTCCTTAGCGTGTCTGTTCTCGTTTGCGTACTGCTGCTTCCAATCCTTACCCAACGCATCACGTTCATCTGGTCCTTCAAAGAATATTCTTTGTGGTTCTTGTATCGTTGGGAGAAAGCTGATCAGCTCGCGATTGAACATCATCTTTGATGGTGATAAGCCAGTAGTTTCTTGGGGTGTCGAATGGTAAAACAACAGGTACTCGTACAGGTCTCTTTTCCAGTCGGTGGCCTGTGCCACACTGATTTTTATCCTCTTTTTCAAGTTACGGTTCTGTCGTTCGACAGCACCGTTACGTTCTGGCCAGTAAGGAGTAGTTAAGTTCAGATGTATATTGTTGGACTCGCAAAAGTTATTCAGCTCCGCAGCACGAAATTGGGGACCATTATCACTAGTTATCGACTGAGGAATGCCAAGTTTGCTGAACATTTTCAATAAGGCCATTACCACCATTGAAGATGTTGGGTGTTTCATTGGATCAACCATGGTATATCGAGTTGTGTAGCAGACTACTGCAAGCAATGAGTAACCATCAAGGAGGCCTTCAATAAAATCCATTGCCAAGTCCTGCCAAGGCAACGTTGGTAGACGTCTTGCCATAGGACAAGATGGATCGGGTTTCGCCATCATAGTGCACTCTTTACACGTTGTCACGGTCTTGTCTACTAAGTCATCTAGTCCTGGAAACCACAACCTCGATCTTAAATGAGCTTTCATCGCTGTCGCCCCCTGATGACCCAAATGTGCGATCTCTGTGACTCTCCTCTGAAGAGCCGCAGGAATGACAATCCGGTCTCCGCGTAGAATCAAACTTCCATATTGAGATAGTTGTTCTCGTATGCCTAGGGTCTTGAATTGAACCGGAACTTGTGTCCAATCTTCCGTTGTCAGTGCGTCACAAATGTTCCGTAAATCAGCATCTTCGGCACTGGCGCTTTCCAACTCCTGCTTACTAATTCTGCACGGCTGCATGTACGGCGTTATCCAGCTAATAACATCTGACTGCTTGTCAGCCATGTTATGTTGAGATGAGCAAAGTCTGGAAAAAGCGTCTGCTACGTTTTTGTCACCTGGTTCGCAGCGTGTCTCGAAGTCGAAATTCTGGAGTCGTAGTATCCACCTTTCCAGACGAGCAGAAGCGCTCGACTTTACACGATCAAGTAAGTAGACCAGTGGTTTACAATCCGTGATGAGCGTGAACCGTTGTCCATAGAGATAGATGTATAATTTTTCCATTGCCCAGATAATCCCGAGATACTCTTTCTCGGTTTGACAGTATTTGCTTTCACAGGGAGTTAAACTTCGGGATATGCATAAGACTGGACGAATATCACCATGTTCCTCCTGAGCCAGAACAGCACCCAAGGCGTCAGGTCCAGCGTCAGTAATTAAATATGTTTTGTCAAGAGGATCGTAGTACTGGAGCGTCCGTTTGCTGGATACCGACATTTTCAAGTCGTCAAGTTCCTTTTGTTGGCATGTTTTGGGTACGCTGGGATAGATTTTCGATGAATTTTCCAAAGAACTGCGCCGTACCCAAAACCGGACGAAGTTCACTAGTTGTTCGTGGGGCACGCATATCCATAAATGCTTTGATTTTTGTTTCAGTGCGGCTTACTCCTTGCTCTGATATCTTGAATCCCAGAAACTCAACACTTGTAGCTCTCAGCACTGACTTCTTTTCGTTAACCTTCAAATTGAACTTTTTCAGCCGTTCCATGACCAACGCCAGGATGCGATCATGTTCTTCCACGGAGTCAGCAAAAATCAATATATCGTCTAGATATTTTATCACGCCATCCATCGTTCCGATTGGAGCTGTGATTGTCTTTTGGAATAACTCAGGAGCACTTTTGATTTCGATAACGAGGCCTGTGAAGCGATAGAGCTCACTTCGCGCAACAAAGGTTGTTCTGTCACGGCTTTCGGGATGAAGTTCCAAGTGATAAAACGCGGATTCCAAATCGAGTGTTGATAGCATTTTAGCTTTGTGGATAGATGACAGGGCTTCTTCTATGTTTGGCATCGGATGGTTTTCAGTCAAGACTGCTTTATTTGCTGCTCGAAGATCAACGCAGAGGCGAAGTTTTGCGTCGCTTTTCCGAACAGGGACTAATGGAGAAACCCAACTGGTAGGATGTTCAACTCTTTCAATGATCTTTTGTGCCAACAACTCTTGGATCTGTTGCTCTACCTCGGCTTCCATAGCGATGGCTAGACGGCGGATTGGCTGACATACCGGCGTAACTTCAGGGTCTATGTGTATTTTTAGTTGAATTCCTGGAACTTTCGGAAACGGCGGTGGAGATTTCTGTTCCGCATTTGAGATCGCATTGACTTCGTAGCCGATTTTTTGTACGCCGAGTGCAAAAGCTGTCGATTTCGATAATAGATTGGTTTGACCGTTCGGCGACACAAGGACGTAACTCCAAATGCCATGTTCGTCTCCTGGTACTTTTATTTCAGTTTCGAAAGCTTTGCTGAAGGAAATGTTGTCTGCTGATCCGTATCCTTGGTATTTGTTACTTTCCTCGATAGCTTCACGCTCGTTGATGATCTTAGCGCCTGATGTTTTCAATTCTCTGTAGGTCCTTTGCGTAATGATGTTCGGTGGTGAGCCGGAATCAACCAACATTTGAATTTCCACGCCTCCAACATCGAATGCCAAAGTTTCACTTTTCTCCCCTGCATTCACACAGTACAGCCCCCTCTTGTTCGCCACTTTTTGTTTCTTCGCATTAGCCATGTTGTCATTACCGTCCCACTTTCGTTTCTTTGGGCAACATATCTTGAAATGGTCTAGTTCGCCGCAAGCATGGCATTTTACGCCAGAGGCAGGACATTTATGTTTATCGTGGGCGATGTGACCAACGCGGTTACACCTAAAGCATTTTAGGCCTGCCTTATTGAGAGGGTGTACACGTTGGACGAATTCTGATTGGCCTGGGTGAGGAGATTTCCAATAAGTTTTGCACTGGGCCTGTAAATCTTCCATGGCTTTTCCGAGCTGCAATATTTCCTCAAAAGATTTCTCTTCTGCCAAAAGTTTCTTGCGTAAATCGTGCGGGAGACACCCTTCGATTATTTGATCAACTGTAGCGTCATGTACGTCAGCAAATTCACATCGGTTCTCACATACAGACATGTCGCGCTCATCAGAGGTAAACAACCAAAGTCTCATGGTTCATCAGGTATGATACTAACAGGCAAGATATTGTTAGATGTTACTCCAGTACAGAAGCGTGTCCGAATACTTTCAAAGGACCATCGAACAAATTCCAAACACATTAGGCCTAATCGGCAATCGTTGTCTCTGAAATAAAAGATGCATTAGAAACCGATTCCGAGTTGCTTGTGGTGAAGGATGCCTTACTAACGTCAGATTGGAATGATGAAACAATTAGAACTGGTGCTAAAGTGTACATCCCATTCCAGAAAGATTTCGCTTTGCTAGAAGGATGCGTTATCTGTGGGTATCGATTAGTCATACCCAAACACCTGCGTTCACGAATGCTGCAAATTGCCCATGAAGGACACACAGGAGAGACATTAACTAATGATATCCCGATTGCGCGACAGAGTGTGGTGGCCAGGAATGGACGATGAAGCAAGGAACTTCGTCAAGAGCTGTGAGAGTTGTCGAATAGTTGGAAAGCCTTCTCCACCAGAACCGATGCGGCCCCGTCGATGCCTGGTGAACCCTGGGTGTATGTAGCGATGGACTTCTTGGGCCCACTTCCGTCTAGTAATTATTTACTAGTGGTTGTGGATTATTTCAGTCGGTATAAGGAAGTATGCATAGTGAAAAAAAAATTTGTCAGAAGAAACCATAAAATATCTGCAACCAATCTTTGTCCGGCAAGGATACCCTAAGACGATAACACTGGATAACAGACGACAGTTCATCAATAGAGACTTCGAGGATTACTGCTTCATAAGAAACATCACCCTAAACCATACTGCTCCCTATTGGCCTCAAGCTAACGGTGAGGTACAACGACAGAACACCTCACTCCTGTAACGCCTTGAAATCAGTCAATGACTTAACCGGGATTGGAAAGAGGATTCTGCAGTACATGATGATGTACAACACAACTCCTCACTCAGTAACGGACAAACCTCCTTCATTGTTGCTACAAAACAGAATAATCCGGTCAATAATTCCATCCATAAAAGACCTTGAGACAGTGTTAAGGAGTGTATCGAAAATAAGCTATCCACAAACTTTCTTTCAAATTATGTTGAAAACCGATATTTTATTCATACAAAAAATTGATCCTTTATTGTACGAGGTTAAACTTGAACATAATGAAGACCGGATGAAATTTAAGTTATTCCTTCACGAATTTTCGAACTTTGGATCGAATGCTCTTCATCAAGTTCCGGACAAGTGTTGCATCGCATTTTTTGGACGCTTGAGCCCAAATTTTTTTGAACTCCTGCATGTTCCCAGCTGCCTTACCAGTCTTCTTGAAGACCCTCTTCACGATTGCCCAGTAACGTTCGATGGGTCGAAGCTGAGGGCAATTTGGTGGATTGATATTTTTCTCAACGAAATCTATACCCTTTTCCGCAAGCCAATTGAGAGTGGTTTTGGCATAGTGAGCCGACGCTAAATCCGGCCAAAACAGTGGAGGTGTACTATGCTTCTTATATAAAGGCAACAATCTCTTCTGAGACACTCAGATCGATAGATTTCCGCATTTATAGTTCCGGTAGTGTAAAAAATGGTTGACTTCAAACCACAGGAACATATTGCTTGCCATACCAGTACCTTTCGACCGAATTTCTCCACTTGAATCGACCTGTCCGCATCGCTCACATCCTCCCCAACGACGGCAGTAAAGTATTGTGGACCTGGAAGGGTTTTTGAGTCCTCCTTTACATAGGTCTCATCGTCCATCAAAACGCATGCATCCGGACGCTGCAAAAGACGCGAATACAATTTCCGGGCCCTTGTTGCTGCTCGCTTCTTCTGTTCTGCACTTTGTTTCGAGATTTTCTGCTTCTTGTAGGTCTTCAGGTGGTTTCGCCTCTTGATACGCTGGATCATTCCGACACTCGTTCCTGCTTTTTTGGCCAAATCACGTATTGACATTGATTTGTTCTTCATGATTAGAGATACCACTTTCTGCTCCAGTTTCGGGTTGGAAGAACCGGGTTTTCTGCCTCTTCCTGGTAGCTCATCCAAAGAATAGTGTTCCCCAAACTTATTAATGATGGTTTTAACACTCGCATGATGAATTCCAAACCACTTCGCCAATTTTCGCATAGTAATACCCTTCTCACTTAGCCATGTGTCCAGAACCTTAATTTTCACTTCCTTTTCAATACGCGACATTTTGAAAACGCAGAATTTGAACCGCACAAACAAGTAAACAAAAGAAAGCTGACAGTCAAACGCACAGCATGCAGTGTTCAGAGCATAAAAATCACAAATACATGCGTACAACGCAAATGTATGTGGATAATTTATATTCGATACACTCCTTACCAGCGAGTTCTGGAGTTCATGGCAGCGATGCAGTTCTCAAGCATAAGGGAAAGGAAATTGAGGATTTCAGGTGCCACGCTAGGCCATCAGATATTCGGGTAGGGGATATAGTTTTATTGCAAAATCTCATTTCAGCAGGCAAACTAACCCCAACATTCGGACGAGCGGAATACGAAGTGCTGGAGCGTGTCGGGAGTCGGCTGAAAATGGCTGATCCTGTATCAGGAAGGACAATCGAAAGAAATATAGCCCACGTGATGAAGATTACCACGTCAGATGACACTGTTCCTGATACAGAAGAGTTTCCTGCAGACATCGAATAAGTTGGCGTTCAATGTCAAGATCCAGAATCTTCTTATACCACGGGTCCTACTCGCCAAGCTAACCGGCCATCATGGCAACAGGACTAAATTATCCATTCGACCAAGGATTCAAGCCAGTTGAAAAAAAGGAGGTGTGGTGAATTGGTCTCACGTGATGGGATCGTAGCAAACGGGGCGAAGAATGTTTCTAACACAGCAGTTGATATCTACGTCTCTTCGAGTACAGTCGTACTATTGATACCCTACTAGTGTGATAATAGACCAATGAAATTGATTGTAAACCCAAACAAGCATTACAGTGTTCCATAAATACAACGAGCAACCACATTACGTAACGACAACATGGCCATTTAAGACCCTCTTCCTCCTCCACGTAATGCATTTTCGTATTGATAATCGAAAAAAGTCCAAAGTATGGATCTTAACACTTGCACAGCTCCCTCATCCATACGTTACGTAATATTTGAGCGGCCCCATTGTGTTCTCTCAGAATTATAAAAACACATAGTAAAAAGAAAAACAATCGAATGTCTGGATTTTCGTCTGTGGTTTCTTTCTTGGAAAAGTAATATTGTACTGTCAAGTTTAAGTTCAGATGTGCGCCCTCAGCCGATAGCCGTAGTGAACACAACTTCCGCAAGACATGAAATGTCGAAGATAGCGACAACGCCTCGTGATTCTGCTTTAACGAGTCCCATATCTCTTTCGCCCTCTGCTTACGAGTGATATGAACAAGCTGGTTGTCCTTCACCGCCAGTCCGATCATAGCGCGAGTCTTCCCGCCTTTCACGAGCCAATCTGCAGTTACCGTTTCAGACTTTGGATGTTTTACAAGCTTCGATACTTCCAGATCGAATAAATATGTTTTCCACACGCGACGCCAATTGTTCGTTCCAAATACACTTCAGCTCTTCATCTCTTTCTTTCGTCTTTTGCTGGTTTAATGTCTCCTCAGGAACCGACCTGCGCCACAATGTTTCGCCAAGAAACTCGGATTAGGGCTGCTTGTCTCCAGTTTATCGAGTGTCCTGCACTTCCTAGGTTTCGCTCCACTTGGTCTAACCATATGACTCGCTGCGCTCCCCTGCGTTTTGTACCGACGGGATTCGCGGAAAACATATTATTTTACGGGTTTGTTGTCTGGCATCCATACAACGTGTCCCGCCCATTGCACCTTTCCTGCTTTAGCGACTTTCTGGATAATGGATTCGCCATAGAGTTGAGCCAGCTCGTGGTTCATTCTTCTCGTCCATACGCCGTTTTCACATACACCGCCAAAAATGGTCCTAAGCACACGTCGTTCGAATACTCCGAGTGCTCGAGCATTGTTTGCCTGCTGTCATTAAGAAAGCACAAAAGGAAGTGAGAGAAGTTGTTTAGCCTGCAAGCGCACAGTCTGCTGCGATCGTCCATTTATTTTTATTATCGTTTCTACCTGCTTCAAACCTGCTAGCTTAGCTCAGCAAAAAGTGGTCCTTTCATGACACTATTAGTTAGCCGAATAAAAGAACGTTGTTGGGGTATTCTTTAGCTCCTTGATCGCGTTTTTTGGTGAGCTGTTTCGATCAACTGCTTTTCAAATTTGGAATTCTCGGTTGGCCGAAACTGGCAAACGTTCGGAGGGTTTGCGTTCTTCGGTGCCACAGTAATGCTTAGCGGTCTATCTCTTCTAACGACATCTTGGCGTATATACTCTCCCGCGTAGTGCTTTCGGATGTTAGAGGCCACTTCCGGCAGGCATTTGGTACTGTAAATCTCCCCATTCCCCGGGTCTTTCGGTGGGGGTACTATTCGCCACCAGTTAGCTGAAAAATCCCATAAAATAGCGATGAAAACATTTTATATTTTTAGTTACTTACCAAAGAAAGGCTTTTTTACCCATTGTTGGGGGAAAACTTTCGCGGTTCTTACAAGCCGGAAATGGAGACACCAGTAACGTGCCTTACGGGTCGGGGAAGTATTGTGGAGCGCGCCGGTCTATCCGTACAAACTCTACGATCGAAGACAACGAATGACAGCAAGACAAAAGTTCCACCACAGAACGTGTTCTTTGTCCAGCTGTAGACACTTTTCCGTAGCTGGGTCAATCTCCCCGACCCGTGTGAGAACTTCCTTAGAGTTTGATAGCCAGTTCCGTAGATGAAATCCACCGAGAGAGTGGACATGCTTAATTTCCCGGACTAGTTTAATTGCTTCTTCCACATTGTCCGCGCTGTCCAAATAATCGTCGACATAGTGTTTCCGGATTATAGCATCTGCAGCGGCGGGAAACTCGCCTGAATGCTCTTCGGCGTTCAAATTCTTTACGAACTGTGCCGAAACATGGTGAACACGTTGCGCCAAAGGTTGCGACGTCCATCAAGTACACCTCAGGATCCTGAGATGGATCCTCGCGCCAGAGTAGTTGTTGCGCATGACGATCTTCCGGTCGAATCTGAATCTGGTGAAACATCTCCTTCAAATCTGCGCATAAGGCGATTCGCTTCTCCCGGAACCCGTAGAGAACATCCAGTAATGTCCTGAGAAGGTCTGGTCCTTTCAGCAGCATCGTGTTGAGTGAGATGCCATCTACCTTTGCCGCCGCATCACAGAAAATGCGAATTTTGGACGGCTTCTTGGGGTTGATAACCACACCTAAGGGTAGATACCATGTGTGACTTGGATCCGAGCCATCGAGTTCCTTTTGCGTTGCCTTATGGATGTATCCTTTCACCTGATACTCAGACATTTGTTTCCTCACGCTTTCTCCGATAACAGGGTCGTTCTGGATACGCCTTTCTAGACACTGCAATCGCCGAACTGCCATTTGATAGCTGTCCGGGAACTCGAAACAGTCGTACTTCCATAAACGTCCAGTTTGGAAACGATTTCCGATACGCTTCGTGGTCTCCCGTAAGATCCGATTAGCTCGCTGAACCTCTCCTGACTCTGGGCGCGTTACTTCCATTACTCCTAGGCTGTCTACCGAAAAGAACTGCTCCACGAGGTCGTGAAGCGTTTGATCGGTCTCCTGGCATTCGCAAAGGTGGAAAGTGTGAACTCTGTCCTCGGTTCTATCTTGACTGGATCCGTAAACCGTCCATCCCAATCGTGTCTTCGCTGCAATGGGTTCTCCTGGTTGACCATCACGTAGCCTCAGCGTAGATGTTACGTGCGCATTATCATTCCCGATGAGGATGCGAGGCTGCACGTTCTCGTAATCGTCGACCGGTAAACCTCCCAGATATGGGAATGACTTCACCAACTCCGCATACCGTAATGACTGCCTGGGTAAGTCCAACTTGCTCACTGTGCGCACGTCGGACAAGGTGTGTCTCGTCGAGCTCGTACGTCCTGCGATCTCCAAACCGACACGTGCTGAATTAGCCTCTGTCCTCTTCACATTCGACGTCCACTGCAGGCACAATGGTTGACTTTCTCCAACGACATCTAGCTGTTTTACGACCTCTTCGTCGACCAGTGTTTTCTCCGACTCGTCGTCCAAGAAGGCATATACGGATATAGAACGGTTGTTTCCGTATAGCGTTACAGGAATGATCCGAAACAGCGTTGTTTTCCCAGTGAAATGGTGATTTGTGGCGACCTTGGAACTACTCGGCTTTGGTTCTGCAGATTCTTGCAAGATTTCGCCTCTATCCACCTTGGCATTGTCTCCTATTGGATTTCTATCCCGTTTACCTCGCTTGTCCTCATCTCCATTCTCCTTGGTGTCCCGTTGTTCGTCCTTCGAGTGCGGCAACGGATGATGACGTCGCTGGCATCCGACGACATCGCATTGTTTGCGAATCTTGCAAGGCCTTCTTCCATGTGCGCCAAAACAAAGGCGACACAAGCTAAGCTGTTGTATCGTCTTCCAACGTTCCTCGACGGCCTTTTTACGGAATTCCGAACAATCTTTAATCCGGTGCTCCGGGTTCTTGCAAATTAGGCATGCCGGATTTGATAAGCGGGCGGCACCTCGTACTGGTTCCACTGCTGTCGGCATCGGTGTCGAGTTATCGTATGTGTGAGTTCCGCAGAAATTCTTATCTTTACCGGTCTTCCCCTTCGCCGACCGCTGTTGTGGTGATTGCTGCTGTCTTGGGTCATACTGTAGTGTTACGTCGGTTGCTGCCCGCACCAATGTCTGCATGTACTGGGCAAACGAACGGATATTGACTTCTCCGCACCGTTGCTTGTACAGAGACCAGTCAAGTTTCATATGTGCTGGAAGCTTCTCGGTTGTTGAGATGCGCTTCATGTCTCCCGGCTTCCAGATGATCACTGAGATTCTGCACTGCCATGCCAAAACCGATTAATAAATCGAGCCTGTCTTGCTTCGGCGCTGGTACTCCTCGAATCTTCTGCAGCAACGCGTGGATCAGCAACTCCGGCCTTCCATACAGTGTCTCCAACGTATAAAGAACATGCGGAACACCCGCTGGCAAAAGCAGTCGACTCCGTACTGATTCTAGTGCATGTCCTTTGAGGCACCGCTGTAGTCTCGCCAGATTTTCTGCGTCTGTAAATCCGCACGCCTCAGTGGAATTAGCGTATGCACTAATAAATAGCGGCCAATCCTCCGGATTACCGGAAAACGTTGGTAGCTCTTTTGCCATCACATGCCTAGCTGCCAATTGTTGTGGTGTTGGTCCACAATATACAGGGATCTGAAGGACAGGAGGTAGTTCAGGTGGCAACTGTAATGCTGAACTGCATCGTTGTTCCGATCGATCTCTTTGCCGTGCTGGTTGGCCACCTAGTTGCCCTCGTCCGGGTTGAGCAGAAAATGATTCCCTCGGAGGCAACCCTCCTAGTAGGTCTGCCACTGACAACAATCCCGTACTACGATTTACACTGTTTCGATTAACTTCGTTTGACACGGACGACTGCGCGGCGGCTTGAGAACTCGAATTTACGGTTTGTGAAATTACCGGCGGATTGTTCACGGAGGCCTGACTGAGAGGCAAAAGCATGTCAACAGTAGAGACAGAGGGTGTCTGTAAACTTTGAGACGGTAATTGCTCTAAGTTAGTTTTTTGCCTACTTATGCTAGTCCCTAATGTAGCCGGGGGAGGCGGATTGCTTAGCGTGTATCTACCAGCTGTCGATAATATGGTGCTTCCCGTGCGACCAATTATTCCTCCTAACGTTGGCTCGCATCCTGATTGCCCTAACGAAATATCTGTCATCGCATCTTCCAAAACTTCATGAATGCTAGGTGGCTGGTGATTATTGCCACGCCCAGATCGTGTAGTTCCGGTCGCTGACATTGCTTCGTTGCCGGTCGGGTCAATCGGTGGAACCTGCTCCGTCGAGGCCACCATCGTTGAATTGAAAGCTCTCCACTTACGTACCTTGCTTTTCGAACTTTGCTCGGACGCAACGCTACCGATGTCGTCTCCTCCCCCCTCCTCGTGTGCGATTATCTCCCGCAGACGGAATGATTCGTGCATTACCGTCTCTTCCATTTGCAACTCCAGTTGCTGAAGTTCCGCTTCCTCTTGCGCCTTCTTCTGTTGCATCAGCAACTCTGCCGCCTTGTGCTTGCGCTCTTGTTCCCGCCGTTGGAGTTCTAGACGCTTCACTGCCAGAGCTTTCTGAGCCTCGAGTTTCTCGAGCTCTAAACGTGCTTTGGCTGCCCTGCTGGAACAAGAAGAACTCACGCTTTTCGCCTCCTTACTGGTTGTTTTGACTACCGGTATTTGCGCTGACGGTCGCTGGCACTCTGGACAAGTGAACACTCGGTCAGGCTCGGCGATACTATCGTTGACGCCCACACATTCAAAATGCCACCAAGAGCCACAATGGCAGCAACAGACCATCCGATCGTTGTCGGACTCTTTGCACGCTTTGCAGTGGCCTTTGGCACTTCGTGTACTTCTCGGCATTGTTGTTAACACGCATATATCGATCCGGTGCGAATTTGAACGATCTTACAGATTTGTTGGGGGGAAACTTTCGGGGTTCTTACAAGCCTTATACCGTGTTTTTCCGTGTGGTTCAATGCTGTAAGCTAAGCTTTTATTTAGTTTAGTGCATGGATGCAATATACAAAAGAACACTTACATCGGTCACCCTAGCTTGTTTGCTGTCCCCAACAATACTTAGATACCTCAATTCAATAAAAATATATGCACCACCTAATAGAGGCAATAATTAATTAGCTAGAATAAATCTATCTCCACTTTTCATCAAATAACGTACAATATTTTTTAACCAAACTTTCTATTTCACTTCTGCCTATCACTGTCTATTATTTCATTTGACGTCTACTCTATCTCTCCTCATACGTCTGTTCATACTCCGTTGTCTTGCTGTCATTCGTTGTCTTCGATCGTAGAGTTTGTACGGATAGACCGGCGCGCCCCGCAATACATAAAACAACACAACCCCCCCCCCCCCCCCCCCCACCCCCCCACCCCCCCACCCCCCCCCCCCACCCCACCCCCCCCCCACCCACAACCGTTCCAGTCCTACTCGAAGGCACTGGAACAGGATTGTGACGGTGTGGGAGAGAAGAAGGAAGCCGAGGGTGGTTGCAAATGTGAGGCGGTGAAGAAGGAGTTGGAGCAAAAGCAGTTGAAAAACAGAAGTCGATCGGAAACGAGACTTCCGGAGGATAGAAAGGGATCGAAGATGAGCGATGAAGAAGTGTTCGCTAAGGCAATGGCCGAGAGGAATAGATTCGCAACGCAGCGGAGAAAGACGAAGGAGAGTTTGGTAGAAGTCAAGTCGTACAATACGTCGACAATACCGAAGCGGATAGCCAATATTCGGAAGACCAGATCCAAGACGTTGACTGGCAATTCGACGTTCTACACGGACTTGGGGTTGGGTGAAGCTGAAGATGATACGACGGTGTTGAAAATCACCGAATCAACGGATAATTTGAGCCTCGTGGCAGGAGAAGAAGGCTCCAGTGAGGCGGAGGGAGGAAACGTCAGGAAAACCAAGGAAGAGTTGGAAGATGATGGCAGCCAAAGGAGAGATTCAGATATAATTTCTCAGTTGGTGTTGGAGAAAAGTGAATTTAGAAAAATGAGTAGGCCGCCAAAGAAGAAGTCATTTGATTCCATGCGTTCATTGTCGTGTACTAGTCAGGACGAGGATAGAGAGCCAGAGCGGAAGGAAGTTGGCGAGGAAGCGGTAATTCCTCAACCCCCGAGTACTGAGCCACCGGAGGAGGAAACGGAGGAGGATGAATTTCGAAAGGTTGACGAGCTAAATAAAGAGTCCGAGGATTTGTTGAATCGGTTGAATGAAATCCAATCTGATCTTGTCTCGCCGGAACCGATTTACGAATCATTGCTCCGGAACGTTCACGTTCCCTACAAGTATGCTCCACCTCTAACCCGTTCTGTATCTCAGCAATACGGAAAGGTCATGGAGTCTGAGCGGACGGATGCTTCGCGGAAGAAATCGCGGCCTGATTCGGATTACGTAACACTTGCCTATTCTGAGAATGGCCTCATCAACATCGATGGCGATGGTGTCATACCCAAGTCGTCGATTGCACAGCTGAGGAACAGTGATACCAACATCAACTATCACCATCCCTGGCGGAAGGAGGATGATTCCGGACCCGTGCAGGACACGCGTTCCGAGATCGTCACACTCACCGGTGAGGAATCCCTGAAACCGCTGGAACGACAGGGAAGTCTAAGCATTAAATCACCAAAGAACCTGCTCCAAAGATTCATCAGTCTGCACTCTTCCCCGTCAACGACGGGAAGTTGCGACAGTAATCTCCATCAGCGGAAACTGTCGACACCGGATGAACCCACACCGATCTACAAGCAAGGAAGTCTAGATCTTGGCTCTCGTATCGCCAATTTGGATTACGCCGATCCACGAACGCTGTTCACCACCAACAACCAACCCAACATCTTTGTAAACCGAGCCTCGATAAAACCCCTTTGCGAGGACCTAGAGCAACGGGACTCCATATTTTCCCTCGATTCTTCCAGCGACAGCGTCTGTGGGGTGACGAATGAACTGGAAGACGAATCATACTGCTTCTATGAAAAATCGGTTGAGGAATGCTTGGAAAATGAAGACTTCCGTGATTCCGCAGTCTACAGTGGCGACGACAATCGTCCGGATTTGGACGATCAGGTCGTATACGAATCGATTGGGGAAATAAATCAGCAGCGCTTGCTACGGCCCCTATCGCAGGTGGCCCGATCCATATCGTCTGCGTCGAGTAGTTCCAGTGGACCGCCACCGCCGGTTCCGGTGAAGCCAGCCCACCTGGAGCAGATGAAGAAAATCAAACCGAGAATGACGACGGCCACATCGCCGTCGCCAGCTAAGGTGGGACCACCGCCGAAAGGGGGCTGGGTCCTGCAGCAGGTGAAGAGATTTCAGTAACCTACCACCTATTTGAAAGTGTTTTTTCTAGGAGAGACTGATGAATGTGCCTTATTGTCCGAGTTTTCAAAAACCAAAAAAACGCTGGATTTCAAAATGTCGTTCTTCGTTTGAGTGGTTTACATGTTTTAGTGATAAATACCAAACGTGGCTCTAGTTTCGCAATTAGCGAAGTTGCGATTTAAATTCATCCAATTGTATTTATTACTTACTCGCTAGGATAGGTCTATTTATGGTATGTGATTAATATTCTAGATTTTAGCGAAAATTGCACTAACCCTGAAATTTTACATGCGATAAGGCTCAAAGCACGATGTTAAGGCGAGTTATTTTGTGAAATAACAACAATTGTTTTAAGTCTACTGTAAAAGGCAGCATGTCAGCCATATTGAATGAAAGCAGTAGATTTTCAGCATTGATGCAATATACTAAGCAATAAAATTTTATTCTTCAATAAAACCTTGTTGAATTTAAGAGAAACTTCCTTAACACAATCAAGTTGTGTTTTGTTGAATAGAAGCAGCCCCAAAAGCATCCTTACTGTTGGTTGAAATGAGAGTTATTCTTTGATGGTTTATTCTTCGCCACTCTTCGCCCGATGATAGCTCGAATAAGTCCGAATTGTCCGCTCTACAAAACTCTCTGTTGCAGTCAGTGGATATAAAAATCTCGGTGCACGCTGGCCTTAGCCAACAATCCCCCAGGGTACGCCAACTTTCGGTTAGATTATCACCTCGACACAACAGGACACTCGTAAACTCCAGCAGCTGTCTATACTGTAACTGATCTAGGGATTAATCGGTGGGTTAAAGCCTCAAGAATGGCGAAGTAGAATTCGGTGAACCCATCGGCTAGGCTGGACTACCCGTGGCGATTTTGGATTCGGAGACGCATTAAGCCTGTTCCACTACAGCTTCCATGTCTGTTCGTTGTACGAAACTGGACCAACGATGATATTCATCAAACAATCAAAGACGATTTCATTCTTGATAGCTTGGCAATGGGTCCATTGAAGTTGCTCCTATCGGCCAAAGATTAGCGAGCAGCAAGGTCTTTAAAACGTACCTCTGGAGATCGGTACGAAAGCGACTTTCTATGGCGCTGCCGTCTGCCGGATAGCTGGTCAATAGCCATGCGTCAGCGGGGTGATTTTTTCCGTGATTATGATTCTCTGTTGGTTTGTTCTTAGATAAAACTACAACCAGGTCGTGCTACTCTATTTCGTTTCCAAAAGGGAATTATAATCGAGGAAAAATTCCCGCCGTTCTAACAAAACCCTATCCACATTTATTCATTCTACATTGCGGCCCAAACTGTTGGATGCCAATAAACAATTTCCCAAACGGACAACATCTTCTTTGTAGACCAGCCTAACACAGGCACTTTGCAAATGCGCATGATTCTCACTACAGTAAAAGCACAAACGAAGTTGGCGAGCTTCCAATGTTCGAGATACCACCTAGTGGTGAGTAGCAGCAAATCAAGTGAAGCCAATTTTTTTTTATGAACTCAAATGGTTTATGCTTTAAAAATTGTTAACCTTTTATACAACATTAAATAGAAATATTTCATGATCAATCCAAGCAAACGGCACTCAATTCCAACGTATTCTAAAACAAACAGCACCAACATGCAAAAAACCTCCAATGACAGCGAATTATCACACACAAAATGTCAAGGTCAATAATTTATTTCGAAAGCGTAGCAACCTGCAAGCCCCGACAGAGTTACAGTCACAGGTAAACCTTCACGTCGTTACCACAGCACGCCTATTTAGCACAGCTCGCGAAAACAAGGACAACGAATAGCATGCATTCCACCATAATATTATGTCAACTCCGGATAACAACAGAGAGAATGCCGTTGCGCGGCACGTGGATTAGTTGGACGTGAATCGGGTCCCGATCCCGAATGAGGTTTGATTGGGAGACAAAATGACGAGCACAGTTTGTTTGTGAGAGAAGAGAATACTAGTGTGATGGAGATTCCGTGAGAGCTGAGTTTATTGGACTACCGAATATGAGGATGTTTGGAAAAAAGCTTCTTCACTGATACACCGAGAGACGCTTTTTACACGGTGGGTTTGTTGATGAGTTTAAAAAATTTTTTTTTACCATAGGTTTTTTAAAAAAAGGGTTGGGTTGTTTTTTTTAAATTATAAAAAAAAAGAAATTTGTTTTTTTTAGTGAACTTAAATGACGGAAGAATCATTGCTACCGAGATAGAAAAAAAAAAATAAAAATATAAAGGGGCACAAAACAAATATATATGCTTTTTTTTTATTTTTTTTCATATAATAATTTTTTTCTGCTTTTTAAAAAAACACAACTTTGTATTTTTTTGTCCCCCAAAAACCCCCCAAAAAAGTTCCAGCCCCAGAAACCCCGGCCCCCCTTTTTTTCCCCCTCCACCCCCGAACACCCGGTGTTCGTCCCCCCCCACCCGTCCAAATTTTGAGACAAAATTAACATGTTATACATCAATGATCGCAGCAGGCCGTGCTTTGAAAACGACGTGTTTTGCTTTTGCTGATTCGTTTCATTAAATTATTATAGGGTAGGGAACGGCTTAATCAGGGGTCACTATTTTAATCAGTTGTTAGGAAATAGGTCTATAACTCCTACATTTTCCAAATTATTTCACTTTTAATGATACGATCATAAGCTTTATCTATTGGGCCAATGATTCGATGTATGAATCATGATTGATTACCAATTTATTACTGTTATTTTGAAGATTTAAAATACATCATCTAGAAACCATCAGTTTCTTCTTACCTGCTGAAGAAGTTTGCTCAAATGTTGCCTTTGTGTATTTTGCATTTAATCGCGTGTACCGGAGAGCATGTCTTCATCAGCTCTCTCTCACAACTAGGCTTGTTGCCAGAATGTGATGTTGAACATTGAGTTAAATTTATTACATATTTAGATAATCTGAAATCGCTATTTATTTCATGTTTCTTCCAGTCATTGGAGGTTGATCTATGCTTATGATTATATTGTCCATCATCTGGCACTATCATTTGCAATAAAAAAATATATGTTTTGGAGCTGTCCAATAGTACCCAACGATAAATAATGCTTCGCTGTTGAGCGGCAGCTATGGCATCACTGTTGCTTTTGAGAGAGCCAATGTTTCCTCTCTTCTTTGTTAACCATGGATACAGCGCACCGGTATTGTAACGTGAAGCCTGCTGTCTCTTGCATTTGTTTGTTTTTAAACGAAGCATCCCGTTTGTCGTCACAGTCGCTTTGGCTAACATTTGCGTGAGAGTAAATGAAATAAGAAATACACATTGCCAATCTAAAGATCAATGACAAACTAAAAGTTTGGTCGTGTACGTCTGTCTCATAACCTGCTAGTAGACGAGTTTTTTTCAGAAAAAAAATCCCCCCCCCATTTTTTTTTTTTGATCGCAGAAATCAACGTGTTTTTGTAGATTTTTTTTTAGAGAGGATAGGTCAAACACACGGCAGCGCAAAGAGGAATTTGGTGTAGAAAAAAACGCGGAGCTGGCTTTTTTTTTTCCTCCCCCCACACCCCCGCAAGCGCACGCACACAAAAATGTTATTATTTATACAGATTGAGGAGCTGAAGAAAACATTTTTTTAATCGCTCCGCATTTGAACAATCTCGCTCGCTTTTTAAACAATCCGCATGCTTTTAAAAAGTCCCTGCAATATGGATCTTTATTCCATGGCTGTGAAATTTTCTAAGACTAATGCTCGTTGCTGAAGGTATGTTCCGATAGACCAGACGTAAGTGTTCGCTACCGACACGTTAGCTCCGGCAGATAACACACGCGGCGCAAGGTGCGCAAAACACAACACATCACGTGAACATACTATTAGCAGTTGCGCTGTCATCATCGGCACGACCTACCCGGAGCAGTTGAATATGTATACTTTGAATAAATATACATGTCAATATATATTTTTTAGAATACACACTTCTTAAGATGTTATTAAGATAACAAAAATCATGTATAGCGATAAGGTTTTTGAGCCAACTCTCGTTGTGCTAAGCACATCCCTTTTTTTTTTTTAAATAGATCTTAACACAAAAACGGATTAATTCTAGTGTATACCGCTTCCAATTTTATACACTTTTCCATGCATACCACAGGATTTGTTAGACACGAAAAGCTAAGATATGATCGATTATTCAACACTGCTTCTTAAGCGCATAGTGGATTTGATATTTTTGATTTTTTTGGGCTTGATAGAACGAAAATAGGCGACTACGATGAAGTAGCGCTCTACCCTATCAATAAACAGATAATTTCTTTTGAAAATCCCATATTAAAAAGCATAAATGTATAAAGTATTGTTGCTTGTTACTATAGGACTGATGAGTTTACCCAACAAATAAACGAAAGCAGTAAATAAGCATATGTGCATTATTACAACTGAATTAAGACTTTTGTGGCTGAATAAAAAATCTGGCTGAAATATAAGCTGAATAACCATGCCTTCAATTGAAACAATAACATTATTTCAAGTTTTTCATTTTGTTTGAATAACATGCTTATTAAAAGCTATTTTAGTATTTATATGTAACTAAATTTACACAGTTCAACAAAGAGTCGAATAACAGTTTATAAATCCGTTGAAACATCGTTTATATAGCCTATTTATAGTTATGATGTATAAATGATGCTATATTCATTGAATTCAGTTAATTCCTATGTTTTTGTTTATGAGTTTAATTTTTGGTACTGTATGATGTATGATGTATGATATGTACTACCACCCATTGTAGCACGGAAACTAAGTCCGACAGCAATGGGCTCTCCTCTCTGTTAGACTTGATCAGGCTTTAATAACCACTGATTATCCTAATCATGCCATTGTATGAAGGGCCAAAAAGGGGTTGGGTGGATCGATATGCAACATCACTTATACGTATCCACAGGGATATAAAGAATCTCCTTCCAACAACAAGATTGAACAATTGGTCAAAAGAGCAAGCTATCTAACATGAGGATGCCCCAATGGGCGGGGAGAAGAGCCCGCCCTCTATTCACAAACTGTTAGCAATGGGGAGTTGGCATTCCCACTCTCCCCATCCAGAGTGCTTCAATCGGGTGCCCTGATGGTCCCTCCCATTCCCATGAAATATTTATATAATGGTGTATATATTTATGTGAATGAAAAATACTACAAGCATTCGTATCTATAATATATGATCTTCATTCGGTTGATCCTGAAATGCAAGAAATGTTGTAAAATGTTAAAATGTAGAGTTCTGTGGTTCGCGCTTAAGCACGTTTTCGTTCGTTTTCAGCGATAGCAGATTTCACCAAAATTTTGATTTGAAGTATCCTGAAAAAGTTTATTGAACCTATTGAAATTTTACAAAACTGACATTTATACATTTTAATTTACTGTTGCCATGGTCACTATTTGCTACTTGATGCTGATTTTATAATAGCAATCCGCTTTTATTTTTGCTGACCTAATAGTTATTGCTTCCGAGTTAGGAGTGGAAAGATTTAAGAGGAAGGGAGTTAAAGATAAACAATAAGTAATGTTTTAATCATCTTTGAAGTAAAATCAATAAAACAATATTACCAAATATAATGATATTGTGAGTTATGATCAAATAATGACAAAGGTTGAAATGTAAAATCAAACACTAGCCAAATGGCACACAGCGCTGCATGAATCAGATCAGCTCAGAATTGGTAAAAAGTCATTTGCAAACCGGAAATGAAAAATACATTCAGCAAAAAGTGTAAAAGCCTACCACAGATTTTCAAAAGCCTACCACAGCTGTAATTTTCGGCGTTATATACTGGACATATAAGGAATGCTAGATGTCATAAATTGAATGTATATTTCGTGTTTAAGCCAGATACCGCCTAAATCAGGTTTGTTGCATGAAAATGTGAAGGTCATGATATGATGGAAATAATACGATGTTGTAAAGAAATACTACATAATGTACATATAATAATTAAATGCCGCTATTTGCCTCTTCCGCTGCGATTTTAGATGATTGAAACTCTAAAATAGCGAAAAATCCAACGTGATATAATGAAATAAAGTTGATCACCTGGCATCCTAGCAAAATAGCAAAGGAAATTTAGGCAAATAAATTTCATATGAGTATGATTACTGCCCAAAAACGGAAACTCAATAAATACAAAAAAAAAAAAAAAAAAAAATTAAAAATGAATGACAGGGAATTCTTTGATGACTCTTTTTTTCCTACTGGTCCCATAAATGATTCTTTATGTCTGTAAAATAGAAAAGGTAGGCTCATAAACAATGTTAGTTTTTTAAGTAACTAGTTTGGACGACGAATATTTTTTTTTTTTTGTAGAATTTGTCGTACATAATCCTCTCTCTAAAAAAAATTTAAAATCCATCCTATCTTTTCAAATACACAATGTGAGTTAGGTGGGCCAAAACTTACAACGATGCAAATGCGAAGCTGAAAATAGCATTGAATAATATTGTGAAGGGATGTTATAATATAAAATGATAATAACAATTATATTTGTAATGTCTGCATGTCTCCTGATACTGCTGCAATTGTAGAAGGACTTGCATTATCATAGCCACGGGGGAAGAAAACAATTCAAAATTGTTATACAACACTTGGGAATTCCATGGATGATCTGAAATTATATACCGTATAAAGAATACTTCCATTTTCCGTGGTAGGGTAAGATTTCAGCATGCTACTTTACCGGGTCACGCTGCCTACATCGCCTTGGTGCGGCTGCCACCTAATGTATAGTTGACGCGATACAGCGTTTCTTACTCAGCCGCTGGATGCCAGGACAGACGCTGTTTGAGCCACACCTCCTTGGTGGACAGACGCTCGGCACGCACCTCCTCAATCTAGCTGAAGTCAGAAGGACAACAGTGCCCAGGCTGCACTACCAGCTAAGTACGCAACCCTTAGCTGGCGGTCTTTGTCATCTCTTGACCCGTGGAAGCATGAGGTAGGAACTTGTGAGGACCATAGCTATGTTGCGTGGACGCACGCTCCATCTCAGGTGTCTACTCACCATTTTGCAGCCCATGAGTTTAATTTTTGATACTGGTGAAAAAGTATTGACCTGTTTTCAAGAGTTGAAATTATAGTCAATTGCTTGAAGCAAATAGCTCAAAGGCTTTACATTGCCCATCAGAATAGAAAACAGCGCAGTGTTTACAAATAACATCAGAAAACATTGTCATATATTTTAATCGTCTCTTGTTCAATATGCCCTTGCCAGTAATGCACGTAGTAAAACCGAACTTCAACCATCAAAGCTTGGTAATTTAGATGTTTAATAACAGCATTTAGAAGGTTTATTTGAGCACTGATATTGCTTATATACAGACAACGCTATAAATAGAATATCAATGTAGCTCAATAAGAGCATCACTTCTGCTACTATTCAATATATAACATAGAGCTTATATAGCCGATTCGTTTGTACTTTATTCAATTCTAGAATAGCGCAGTTGGTAAGTCACGTAGTTGAGGATACGAAAGTTGATAGTTCGAATCTCGCTATTTAATGGTAATAAATAAATGTTACAAAATGTTTCTGTTGATATCTATGCATAATAATATCAAATTAAATATGCACAATATGAAATCCAAATAAAAATGTTTGTATCATATGGAAAATCATACAAAAACCCCAACAAAGTTTTATGAAAATTTAAAAAAGTTGAACAAAAGTTCTATAAAACACACCACAGCTTTTTTAATATGCTCAATGATGTTGAAGAAAAATATATTATTCTTAACAAACACTCGCTTAGCTCAACAAAGGTCCCTTCGACTCTCGGAATTACCCTCAAGTTCTGTAAAGCATTAAAACAGCAGTTATTCAATTATCAGCTGAACTCCATTGCTGCAAACTTGCTTCTTAAGCATATGCAATTGGCAGTGTTCAAAAGCATTTGGCGACAGCTTAATAACTCCTCCAAATTTGTGTGAATAATGCCTGAACAAAAGCTGTGATGGAAAATAGTTCAGAGATTATTCAACACGCTGCTGAATTAAATCGCCATACTGATGTTTATTGAATGAGTGATTGTTTGTTGGGTATTATGCTTAAAATTACAACCTGTCTTCATTTGTTAACGCATTTAATTACATAATTAAACTCGATAATTTTATCACAGACATACAACCATAACACATCTACTTTCAAATTAAATGCTTAAAATGGCAGGCATCCATTTAATCTAACTTGAAACTTTTTCCGTTTCTCGCTCGCCTCGCATAGCACGTGAGCAACGGAGGAAACAAAAACAGAAGCTAAAACCAAAGCTAAAAACAAAATGCAGTGACCATTCGTTCATTGCAACATGTTTACACCCCGTTCACATTACAACTTATATTACGTGATATAGAGTATCTTGATATCAGCATCTATGCATCTAGTTTTCACTGGAAATAACAAGCATGGCGTTTGATATCAAGATACTCTATATTGTAGTGCGAACGGGGTGTTACATTGCAATGAGCGAATGGCATTCGCTCATTGCAACATCTGACAACGTCAAATCGACTGTCAAAAACTCGTGAACAATAGATCGTAAATGACAGATTACTGCTTGACATTTGCATATGACAGTTAATTGCTTTTTAATTGGAAAACGTTGCAATTAGTGGACTTGCAATGAAAAGACGTTTCAATTAACGAAATTGCAATAAGCGAATGGTCACTGTACGCACAGTGAGCGCAGTTGCAGCCGCAGGGTTTTCCATTTGAAGAATGGCGAGGGCGAGGGGTAAGAAATCTAAAAAAAACACGCTGATAAATCATAAACCAAATATAATGTTCAAATAACTTTCATTGAAAATCGGTATTTATCGGTATAAAAAGTTGTAAATCGGTATTTTCAGAGCCCTTGTCGGTATATCGGTATTGAGAATAAAAATCGGTATAAATACCGATAAATCGGTATACCTGGCAACGCTGACCCGGAGAGAGAGAATGCAAACGTTAACTAGCCGAGAAAACGAGAGAGCGCGCTATGCCGACGCTGCTGCTACCGACGAGCTCGACGACACCATCATCATCATCATCATCATTGCGCAATAGGGAATGATGACAGCGTGCGGTGCCGTGGCTTTAGATTCTTCGAATAATGGTCTATTTGTTGTCGTGCAACATTTTTGCTAGCTATATAAAGCAGTAGGTTAGTGGAGCAAAAGATCAGTATGTTTTGACCCGGCTAACGGTCAAGTAAAATTTAAGTAAAGAAATAAAGGCTTGTAAAAGCAATAACCGTCTTCTTTCTTTGCGAGGAAAGAACGTTCCCATTGAGGCAATCAGGTGACTCAACAGTAAGCAGAGGGATTAATGTCTAAATATTGGCAGTTCTAATTATAGATTACATACAGCTTCATCAAATGTCTCAGGTGCTGACTAAACTGCTTAAAACCCGCCCCGTACCCTAGTTTGTGTAGTTCTATGGAGCATCGTAGCGTGTCTTAATCGTTCCTGGTTCACGACATGGGTAGTTCTTGGAAACCGAAAAACAAAACGTCGAAACGGAAGCCGGAAGACAATGGATTACGGAACCTTCGCGTAGTCACGGATGATTTACAGAGACCCAAGCACGAAGAATCAAAACAGATGCCAAAAGACAACAAGTGATTGAAATGCTAGGTTTTATCAACCTGGCTCCACGGAATCGTATGGGTCCTGATCTCACATACATTGAATAGAACAGGTAGATGTAAATATCCGCAATGTCGCAGCACCCGGGCACAGGCTACCCAGCAGACACAAACCCGACGGAACAAGCGGTGGAATCAACCGTGAGACTTTTAGGACGCGTCTTTATATATGATGGTGAAACGAAATGAAATGAAAAATGTATTCAACTCGGCTTTTTTTGCACCGATATTTCAGCATGGTCAATATCGGGTGAAAAAAGGAAATACTCATGTTGGTGCGTCAACTTTGACGACAGCTGTAGTCCAAACCACTAGATGGAAACAGTTCAAATTTTCTGTGTTATGAAAACTTCAAATTGGGCTTCAAATGGTGAGCTGACAACTTCGAAGGAGGGTACGACCGACCTCTGGTCCTCACAAGTTCCTACCTCACGCCTCCACGAGTCATATGATCACAAAAGACTGCCAGCTGAAACATGGAGACGCTGGTTAGCGTAGCCTGGGCAATGTTGTCAATCTGACAATAGCGAATTGAGGGGGTGCGACTGAAGATCGTGTAGCTTTAAATCATATTGTATATTTCCCATTCTCATTTTATCAATAATTTCAGCACGCTTTGGAATCATGTGTGCATTCCAAAACCATGTAAGAGCCGGGAGCAACACGACGGGCATCAAAGGCTCAATTTGTTTTTCAGCATTTCAGCATTACACTTAATTTAACATTGCACTTCTGAATTTCAACTAGAAGACTGGCATGTGCTTATAACCAATGTAAGATTATATTTTAATATTGTGTTTAGTGGCATTATGGTAAGATAAGCCATTTATTTCAGGAATCATCAAACCGGACTCTTCGTTCACAAACAATTGCTATCTTTGAAATGTTACTAGAACAGTATAAAGAAAAAATATTACTACATGTCTTTGAAAACAATATCTTATATTGAAATTTTATCTTTGATATTTGGAATGATCTATTCTGCAGGGCTGGTAGCAGGTCACTTTTTAGTGACTTGGTCACTATTTTGAGTCTAGTCACTAAAAAGTCACTATTTGCATCCAAAAGTCACTAAAGTCACTATTTTTCGGAAAATGGTCACTAAAGTCACTATTTTCGCACCGCCGATTGTAAAAAGTTTTTTTTTTTTTTTTTTTTTTTTTTTTTTTTTTTTTTTTTTTTTTTTTTTAGACGGGATGGAAAATCTGCAACCAGACACCTGAAGAACTCAGGGTGTGGGGATGAGGGTGCCAACTCCTCGACCCACTAAAAACCCACCCGTGCCTTTAGCCCTGGTCCCTCCCCGGAACCACCTTTCGGTATTACTTCGGGGAGGGGGCTATTGTGCTTGTTAAGCACCCACTATGTCTAACTACTTAGGGCTTTAGTAGTTAGGTGGTCCCTGCGACCTGCCTTTGGTCGTTTCGCCATTTTTGTTGGAGATCAAGGACGATCTGGGAGGCTGCTACGCATACCGCGTCCCAGACGTCCCGGTCTTGACACATCCTCTGGACCAAGGCTCTTAGTACTCAAGGCGGTGGCCCATGCCGGCCCGTCATACCTCAGTATGAACAGAGCGACGCTGGCCAGGAGCCTCCGTTTGCTGTCTTGTACCGTTGAACTATTCGACATCATGCGGGAAAATGCAGATATAGCCATAGAGGCTTTCTTGCAGGCGTGGTTGACGTGGCTGATAAAGGACAGCCCAAGTACCTCAAGGACCGCTTTGAGGCGGTTATCGTTGAGGTGATGGGGCAGTTGCCCGCACTAATCATCGCCATTTGCTCCAATTTTCTGTTGTAGACCACAGTAATCTCCGTTTAGTGATGGGCTAACTCCAGCCTCTTAGAGTGCATCCATCAACAATATCGATAGAGTGCGTGGCCGTTAACTCCCCCTTTTCTATGGACTCTCCATAGACTTCTAGGGTGACGTCGTCCACGAAATCGACTATCTTCACCCCGATAGGGAACTTTATCCTCAACACTTCGTCATACATCTTGTTCCATAGCACCGGACCCAGGATTGAACCTTGCGAAACTCATGCGGTGACTAGAACACGTTCCTGACCCGCCGCAGTGTTGTATACTAGTACCCGATTCTGAAAGTAGAAGCCCAGAATCCTGTACAGGTACCCAGGAACCCGGAGACGTTGGAGCGATTTGGCAATAACCTCCCAATTGGCGCTATTGATCGTATTTTTCCCATCCAGGGTGACTACTGCACAGTAGCGAACTCCTGGTCTCTTACGTTGGATTGCCACCTCTGCTGTCTTGGTGACGGGCATGATGGCATCCACCGTTCACTTCCCTTTACGGAAGCCAGACTGATTCTTGGACAGACCGTCCGTACCCTCCTTGTACTTTGACAACCTGTTGAGCATTAATCTCTCCAACACCTTACCCGTCGTATCCAACAAGCATATCGGACGGTATGCCAGTGGTTTACCTGTCTTCGGCAGCAATACTAGTGTCTGGCGATTCCAGGCGTCCGGGAAGACGCCCTCGTCCAGACATCTTTGCATCATCACCCTGAACATTTCGGTAGCCAGCAGAATAGTCGTCTTGATGGCCAAGTTTGGTATGCCATCTGGCCCTGGCGCTTTGCTCACCTTTAGCGACTTTCCTATCACAATAAGTTCATCATTCTTAACCATCGCCTCGTCCGATTCCTCCGCGGTGCCGTTATCGTCGCCCACGTGATTGGGGATGTTCGGCTTTGCCGATCGTCCGTCCACCGCCAAGACAGCGTTATGGTCTGGGATCCTGGAACGCTGGTCATGGTGCAATTCTACGGCTATGGGAGGCCAGGGACTCCGGTCGTGCTGAGGAAAGAGTCCCCCAGTGACCACCTTCAGTACACTCTGGCTGCAGAAGAACACTCCATTTGCTTTGGCTACCGTGAAGCCAACAATTGAGGTAGACACAACCTCCTTAACCGGGTACTTGCCCGTCGTCTATAATGCAGCCATATTCGACCTATCCGCAACACAATTGCTGCATGCGGATGGGATGCGGTATGGGTCGGATATTATGGCGATATCCGACGCCGACTAGTGAATTGTCTGACACAGCAGCTGATGGACGGCCCTTTACATTCCAGAGCCTTGTGGCTTGTTCTGTCACACCTTCTGCACATGTTGCTGCGGTCTGTGCCTTTACAGTCCCAGGACCTGTGCCCGTTCCCCAGGCACTTGAATCATGCCTTCGGCGGCTGGTGCAAGCTGAGTGGGCATATGGACCATCCCTCCTTCTCCTTTGCCACATTTAAAGCCATGTCTGCTTCGGCTGCCGTCATCCTCATTGTGGCCACCTGAGACCTAAGTGGAACCTTCCGCAGCCGAATGGCTGTGCTGGGATGTCGTTCTTGCACTGTTTCTTTAGTGCAGTGGAGATTTGAGTGATCCCAGCCAGGTTCCTGCACCGGATCGTCACCTGTGAGACGAGGGCACGCCCCTCCACACCCTCACCTAAGGCATGTTTCACTAGGTCTCTATACGCTGGGCCCTTCAGCGCTGTTCTCTTCTTGAGCTCCAGGATCATTTCACCGGTGCGTTAAGGCGTATACTCCGCACATCGGCCCCTAGACTCGCCAGTTTGGCGTTCTCGCGCATCGCTTTGAGACCTCGGAATCTTTCGACACCTCGCTCCTAACGATGAGGGCCTAACCGCGGTTCTGCTTACGGGCCACCTGTCGCTTGTCCAGTTCTTTTTTAGATCTACCTCCATTTTTCTTCCGGACTTTTGTCCAGAGACTCTCCCTTCCCCTCTTGGGGTCGTCGCTCGTCCCTCTTCTAGCACTCGCATTTGCGTCAGCGCTTATTGGGGCCCTGCCACTCTGGCCACCCTCGGCGCTTGAGACAACTCTGTCCTTGGAGCTGGACTTCGCGCCTTTGGCGCTGGGCTTGGCGCCGAGGCAACTTTCTTTACGACCAGTCAGAGCTGGTCAGGGCTGGTAGCAAGTCACTTTTTAGTGACTTGGTCACTATTTTGAGTCTAGTCACTAAAAAGTCACTATTTGCATCCAAAAGTCACTAAAGTCACTATTTTCAGGAAAATGGTCACTAAAGTCACTATTTTCGCACCGCCAATTGTAAAAAGATTTAAAAAAAATCAGTTGTACCTATTGTTCAACCAAATTAAGCGAGCTGGTCACACTATATAAAAGTCGAGAAATATTCACCAAAAAACTAGATGCCCTGGCGAACGCTGTCCCACCTCTACCTCAATTGAACTTGTCAAATGCAGAGCGCTGGTTGGTCACAGCTCTCTAGATTAGCTTGAATGCGACGCACGTGGTTCCATATTACATCATCTTTCATTATTTTTACAATTTTCCAGCTATTTCATAATAATTTTTCATATTTCTATACAAATAAACCCTGTGAACCCAATGACGAATCGAACGGGATAGGAGTAGAACACTTCAAAAGTTTATCCAATATGCAATATGTTTATCCAAAAGAATCAAGTCATTTTTGATTAACGCTCATTATTTTTTTTTTTTAATATTTTGTTAGATTCAGTTTTTCCAAAAGCGGTCTTTTTTTGAACTTTTTTACTCTTTTGGTATCCAAATAGTCGAGAAAAGTGGGAACGAATTGTATATCAGATAAAGCACTTATTTTCGGTTACTCGCTTAGTAATTCTTAATATAGATTTGATTGTTCGTATCCCGACAGTCAAGCGAACTCCATTCGATCATAGGTTAAATCGGGATGCAGTGCAATTCGACCAGTTTATAAAAGCGTTATGATTTTAAAGTTCCATTGAAACTCGTACATTGAAATTCCATATTTTTTCTAGGAAATTTCTGAGACAAATATGCTTAGTTTATGATACAGTAGATTCAAAAAAAAAAAAAACATAATACATCAATTATTTAAGTTTATTCTGTCTTTGATTGACTTCTGTTGAACCGAATGTTTCTTGGCAAAGTTGTAAAACTTTTTAGGTAGAATTTGATCTAAATTTGTTTGATAAAGTTCATGAGCTATTGATAAGCCATTTGATCTATTTCAATGCTATTTTCTAAGGATTCTTCTAAAAGGAAGAACCACTCATACATCTAATGTACGCTGATCTAGAAAGGTTGGTGCGAAACATCGTCGGTTGAGTTTGTAAGCCCAATGTGTGGCCTGCGAATACTTCACTTTCAGAGGAGTGAGTAACTTGCTACCTATGGGAAAAGTTTATGTTGGGGAGGAAACAATGACAGAGCTGGTCAAATTAAAGGAGATCGACAAACTCCACTTTTTCAGCAATGCAAGAAGCATTACGTTGCTGCTGGTAAGCACGTAATCAAAAACTACAAGTTACAGCCCCATTGGGTTGTTCGGAATGATTACTTAGGACTACTATACCAAATGTAAGCCATTGATATGGTACAATGCAATGTTTTTTGAATAAACCCTTTCAGGCCTATTTTATACAAGCAAATTGGTGAATTCTAATTGATTTGGTGCTCAATAACATTAAATGATTGAAAAAACTGGGAAATATATTTTTGAGATGTGCTGGGCTGTCCAAACTGCCCAAGAGTGCAGAACTTAAGATCTACAGTTGTAACAGTAGCTTTATCCGCTATTCAATGTTATGTTATTAATTCAAACATATTCAATGAATGTCCTGGGAGACCAACTGACATTATGAGATAATATTGGGATATTATATGTCAAACAAACCATTTTAACTTTGTATAGCCGATAAAGCTATTGTTACAATTGTAGACCTTAAGTTTTGAAGGATTGTTTGGATGACCTGAAACTAACAAGGTATGTGAACGTTTCAGAGTATTCATTGAATATGTTTGAATATTTATCATAGCTTTGTATAGCCCAAAAGGCTACGGCTACGGTAAGTTCTGAACTCAAGGTCAGTTTTTATGAACCTTAACATCCCGAGATAATCTGATAATGACTGGTGAGCTTACAGAATGTAAGCTCTGTCATTGAATGTGTTTGAATGCATATCGTCACCTTTCATAGATTATAAAGCTAACGACTATAGATCCTATATTCTGAACTAAAGGGCAGTTTTGATTGCCTAGAACATCCCAAGATATCTCAATATATCGGTTGACCTTTCAAAAGACTCAATTAATTTGATTCGATACATATTGTTACTTTGTTTAGTGCAAAAAGCTGTAGATTTTAAGCTACAATTCAAGACTTAATATCTTTAGCTGTAGTTTTCAGGTTTGGAATTCCAGGAAAGTTTGAATAACCTAGAACATCCGAATATTATCTGATAATGTCTGTTGTTCTTCCAAAATATTCAATGAATATGTTTCAATACACATGTATACTTGTATATTTCAATAACTTTGCACAGCCCAAAAAGCTTTTGTTACAACTGTAGGTCCTATGTTCTGATCTCAAGGATAGTTTGGATGACCTAGAACATGTCATATTGCATTATAATGATTTTTGACTTTAAGAATGTTAATTGAAAATGATTGAATATTTACTGTAACTTTGTATTGACTAAAATGTACTGTTACAACTGTTAATCTTAAGTTTTGAACGCCAAGATAGTTTGGATGACCTAGATCATCCCAGTATTTTCTTCTTGTGTATTTTTACGTTCGAAAATATTCACTGAAAATACTTGAATACGTGACGTAACTTTGAATAGCCCAAAAAACTACTGTTATTACCGCAAATTGCAAGTTCTGAACTCCAGGATGGTTTGGATTACCTAGATGACTAAAAAAATAGTTATAAAATAATGACTGTTGACCTTCCAAAAGATTCATTGAATATATTTGAATACATCTGGTCACCATAAATAGCTCAAAAAACTACTGTAGATGTTATGTTTTGAACTTGAGGACATTTAGGAGTACCTAGAATATCCCAAGATTGTCGCATTATGTATGTTGGCCTAACACGCTATTCAATCAATATGGTTAAATACATATCGTCCCTTTGCATACTCCAAACCCTGTTTACTGTTACTGTAGATCGTATGTTCTAAACTCAAGGAAGTTGGGATGACCTAGATCACCCCCGTTTATATCATAATGTCCTGTCGAAAATATTCCTGTCGAAAATATTCACTGGATATGGTTGAATATGTAGCGTAACTTGGTATAACCCAAAGAGCTTTAGTTACTACTGTAGATCTTAAATTTTGAACGCAAGGACAGTTTGGATGACCTAGAACATCATAAAGTTATCAAATAATGACTGTGGACCTTCCAAAAGGTCCATTCAATATGTTTGAATACATATCGTAACCTTATATAGCCCTGAAAGCTACTGTTAACTGTAGATTTAAAGTTTGGAACTCAAGTTCATTTTGGATGGCCTAGAATCTCCCAGAAAAATACAAAAATATTCAACGTTTACCAACGAGAATTTAATAATACGTATGCATACGTACAACATTCTTAAACAACGGTGTACATTATTAATAAAACATTTATTTTTTTCTTCCTGAACTTCTTCATATTCAGGATGTTCTAGGTCGTCAATTGGCCTTGAACTCATATGTTTTTTTTTAAATATTTTTCAGATAGAAAAAGTGATGGGAAACAAATTTGCCGAAGACGAATGTACACTTTTATTCAGTCTGTGTGATTTTATACAGCTATTATCTTTTTTTAGGGTCATATATGACCCTTTAAGCCTTCAGTAGTTAATATACTTTTGAAGACAAGGTTTAACATTTGTGAATTTTTCAATAAGAAAAAAAAAAAAAAAAACTATGTTCTGTGTTCAAATTAATGCGTAAAAATACTTCCGATCAATTGGTGTAAAATTTTTGAAAATCTTCTGAGAAATGACCACTTTTTGTGACGGTCGCAATGCGATTTTTTTTATGGAATGTTCCCGAGTAAAGATAACGAAGACGTAGTCCTACGTCAAAAGTCTGGTTTGCAGAATTCGTTTATAAAATATTGCCAATGCCTCAACCCACCAGCTGTTACATCCAGTGAAAGCTCCATGTATATTGTGAAAATCGCCAAGTTACTTCAGTTGATTCAGGTCAACTATGATCTTCTTATTGACGAATGGAACTTGTTAAAATGCTAGGTGCTGACCTTGAGTACAGAGTACAGAATT
>JAHHFK020001942.1:0-33515 GCA_024533555.2 Aedes koreicus | reverse complement strand
TCATAGCCCAAAAAATTTATTTGGTGGCGTTATTTTGTCAAGTTTTAACGATTTCGGCCTAATAATTATTGTTTTTTAAAGTATTTTACTACGATGGAAGACGGAAGCAAATTCCAAGCATTGCTGGGTGAGTAAATATTGTAGAAACATATTTAGTTGTAGTGAATGTTATGGTACACCATCCAATTCAATTACAGCTGCTGCTGCTGAGTTATATGCACGGGATGAAGTTGTTGAACGGGCTAAAGAAACGAACAAACGTTGACATTGAGACACCCAGAGACTGGGCTGTTTGCATAAGCCAAATAATGCGAAAAATCCCCCTCAATGTTATTGAGTTAAGCCAAAGGAACTTTCTGGCCTTAAAAGAGCTGAATTTGCGCTACCAACGTCCGAAATGTAACACCGAGGGTCAGTTGGTAAAGCTTCGTGACATATTTTGGTTTGAGTACAAAACTACTGCACCAGGATATGTATTTTCCAAGCAGAACGCGGAGGACGACTACAGTTGCTTCAGTGCGTTGAGGACAGACGAGCCTCTTCACGAGCCCATTAATCTTGTTCCCATCTGGAATACACCAATAGCTCTTTCCCAAGAGAAGTTGGAAGATCTACGAAGCCTTCTGCCATTTATTTCCAACAAAGAGTATTATACCACAATGCTGAAAAATCTTGTTGCCCCGAAACGTGGCCGCAAGAAGGCGGTAAAAGCAGCAAATCATTTTAAAAATGATTTGCACTTGATTGAAGAAGAATATGAATGATCGAACAAATTGTCGATACGAAAATTTCATTGTAAGCTCTAATTACAATTTTTTTGGAAAAACACTACATACAGCTAAATACATAAAAGTTAAAAATTATCTGTTGCACGTCTATTATTAAGAACAAAAATATACCACACATCCGAAGCTTTAACAGTCAAAAAATGAATACACCTTTATAAAGGGTGTATTCGATAAAAATGGCACACACATATATACTCATCAAAATTAAACTGATTATCGGATTTTCTTGAAATTTTCAGGGAATGAAGAACTACTAATGAGTTTTGGAGTTTACTACATTTGTTTTATTCAATTTCGTCTCCCATCCCGAATGCCCGCACCTTCCTTTTCACTCCACACATCAAATTTTGTACAACCGATTTTCCCAGTGTTTTTGTTGTTTTTACCCAAATTTTCTTCAATTCTAGCTCTGTTTTTATAGTTTTGGGATGTTTGCGAAGTTCCGTTTTCATAATTGCCCAGAATTTTTCAATTGGACGAAGTTCCGGTGAATTTGGTGGGTTCATATCCTTTGGCACAAAATTGACTCCGTTGGCTCGGTACCACTCCAATACGTTTCGAGCGTAGTGGCAGGATGCTAGATCAGGCCAAAACAGAGTTGATCCTTTGTGCTTCTTAATGAATGGCAAAAGACGCTTCTTAAGGCACTCTTCCGTGTAAATCGCACCGTTTATTGTTCCGGAAGTGATGAAGGGAGCACTTATTTCACCACATCCGCAAATCGCCTGCCAGATTAGAAACTTCTTTGCAAATTTCGATAGTTTCTTCTTTTCGAACATCCTCCGAAACATCGAATTTCGACTTGGCAACGAAATATTCTTGCCCAGGAAGTTGACGGAAGTCGGCCTTGACGTATGTTTCGTCATCCATCACGATGCAACCGGATTTGGTGAGCAGCTTCGTGTAAAGTTTCCGGGCGCGGGTTTTCGCAGTGATGTTTTGTTTTTCATTCCGGTTTGGGACTTTTTGCACTTTGTAAACATGTAACCCAGCACGCTTCATGGTTTTCTGCACAAAACCGACTGACACCTTAGACTTTTTAGCGACATCTCGAATTGACATATTTGGACGGTTCTTGAATTGTTGTACGACTTTCCTGGCCATTTTACTGTCCATTGGACCACTTTTACGACCACTCCCTTCCTTCCTTTGGACACTCAGACGCTCCTTGAAGGTTCTTATTTCACGAGACACAGTTGTATTTGCAATTCCAAGCCTTTTAGCAACCCACCGGTGGGACGCCCCTGGATTTTGATTGTGAGTGCACAAAATTTTCTCACGGACAATTTCTTGTTTCGACGACATGACTGGAACTACTGAATGTATAACTATGGCTGGAACTACTGAATGTATAACTTGGCAGATGTAAATAATACACTATGAATAAGATCTACTCAAATTTCTAGGTTTTTTACTCATACGATTCAAAAGTTACAGAAGATTTTCTGTGTGCCATTTTTATCGAATACACCCTTTATCTCACCCTATTTTCTACCATGTATAAATTTGATTCGAGTATTTTCAAACCGTTTTCCTATTGTAGGATCCTATTCATATGTACGGATGGATATACTCATCTATTCCATCATTTCATAATAAAATTTTGAATAATAATTTAAATAGCCTATCTGAAAACGTGAAACATTTAAACGGCCAATCTAAAAGGGCCAATCTGCTCTATATTGCTCTAAAGGGCCTATCTGCTTATCCTTCTCAATTTCTTATTTTTATTACAGTTTATCGCGGCTGTTAGGCATTTACTTACATAGAGCATTTGATTAGGTATCAAATTCCCAAATAGAACATAAAACATTATGCTAATCTTCCAAACAGGATTATGATGAATCAAGCCAAAACTTCCGCTTGAATTTTCTCAATGTTTACGTTTGGCAGTTAGGCCCTTTTCAAATGTTACGCTTGAAGTGAGGCTTAAGGCTTTTTGTTTTGACCGATTCGTATGGATTTTCATACAGTTTTGAGGTTTGCCGCAGAGCTGATGACAACTTGGTGTTACCGGGAACTCCCGATTTGGGGCAGCAGCAAATGTAGTGGTGTGGCTATCACATAATGTATTTCTATAATTTCTACACACCACTAACCTTGCTGGCGTACCAACGCTCCAGATATATGTGTTTTAATGTTAAAAACTTCGTCATATGGGAGGTGTTGACATGGTAGATGGGCTCATTGGTCGATATCGTATCCGGGTCAAAACAAACAAGTATACAAACCGTTTGATGTATCATCTGCTGGATTTGGCCATGGTAAATGCGAAAGTGCTGTTTTAACGAGTGCACAGAATTCATTCATCGTGTGAATTATATTAGCTACCGAATTTTCTAGCTGAGGTCGCAAAAGCAATGTTCACTACAGTGTTCCAGCCCCCAGGCCACCTGGTCGACCACGTATTATCACTAGGAAGAAGAAATCTATTCCAAGGCGAGAGAACCTTCGACCAGCTGATACTAGATATGACGGATTTGATCACTTCCCAGAAATTCTACCTCGTTCAGCAAAAAAACGAAAATGCCGATATCAGGAGTGCAAATCGGAAACGCAAATCAAATGTCGCAAATGCGGCATACTTACAGTTGTGCCTACAGGTAAAACAAAACTGTTTTTACGCTTTTCATCAGGAATGAATAGTACGAGCGGGTTTGAAAAAAATATTTTTTTACTCAACTGCCCAACCCCGCCTAAAGAGGTCTTATATTTTTGATATTTAATAAACAGTACTTTACTTCTATGAACTGGTAATATGTTTACAAGATTTCTTATCACAATAATTTTTTTTTTTTTTTAAAAAAAAACCCGCAGAAAAAAAAAAATTTTTTTATAATTTAAAAAGATTTTTTCTGGGCCCAACCCCCCCCAAAAAACGCCCTTGCGGCGTCAACTTTTTTTTTTTTTTTCTTTCCGTTCGTTAAAAAAAATGGCGCCTTAAAGTTGGTGATTATTGAATAAATGGAATGTGTCCAACCCAAATCATTTACCCTAAAGCTTGCAACTCTAGCTTGCACAATAATGGTTGCGTTAGCAGCAAGACTTCTCTTATACATCCCAGCATTTCCAGCAACGTAGGGCCTGGCAAAAAGCGTCCTCATTTTCGAAACCTTATGGATCCTGCTCCAAGGTCTTGAAAAGCACGCAAGCTCCCTACGTGGGGAGCAAGAACAGAACTCGAGGCGGGGTGTCATAAGAATCGGATTAAGGTTTGTTGCTTGCCACAATGCAGCGTCCGCTGTGGTCACAAGGGAAAGACGAAACCCAATCGAGGAGGTTCAGATAATAACCCATAATAAGCTGCGAACTGACGACCGACGTGGTGAATTGGGAGGAGAGGACAGAAGGACCAAAGCCATGCAATTGAGAAGGAAGGAAAGATTTCTGTTTTTGTAGACTGGTTTTGTGCCACTGGATATTTTTTTTTGTTTATGTCCGAACAGCAGTTACAAGCACGAAAAACCAGTAGCAGCTCGCCAGTGATGGACACGGAGCAGACAGGTATGGGCTATAAATTAAAATAGTAATTTTGGGTTTTTTTTTCGCAGAATTATGCGTGGGTTTCACGGCAGGATGGCTTTTGTTCGTGGGTTGAAAGGAGTTAGATTTTGCTGCTCTTACTAGATTAATTACCCTTTTTTTACTTTGTTGCCCCACAAACCCCCCCTTATCCCTGGCACCACACCCCAGACCCCGTAGTTTTTTCCGTGCTCATATTTCTGTGTTCATACTTTTACATCCTTTTTTTATTAGCATTTCAACCTTTTTTTTTTCCCCATTAGGCGTGTTTTTTTTTGCTTTCATGATCTTGTTCTAAATGCAACTCCACAGCTAGGTATTAGTTCAGATCAGTATGGTTATTTGGCAACTATTAGGTGTATTCTTAGAAAATGTCTTTTTTTTTTTTTGCAAATTTGATGCTTTATTGTGAAAAAATGGTTATACATTTATTGTTCAAAGTATTGGCCATCGCTAGCTATAACTTTTTCCCATCTTTTTGTGGTAGTTGACGGATACCCTCTCGGAAAAATGATGCTGGTTTGGCGGCTATCCACGAATCGATCCATTTTTTGACTTCGTCATAATTACGGAAGTGCTGGTCAGCCAGGCCATGTTGCATCGATCGGAAGAGATGGTAATCGGATGGCGCAATGTCCGGACTATATGGCGGGTGGGGTAGGACATCCCACTTGAGCGTTTCCAAGTATGTTTTCACCGGCTGTGCAACATGTGGCCGAGCATTGTCATGTTGCAAAATGACTTTGTTGTGTTTTTTAGCGTATTGCGGCCGATTTTCACGCAATGCATGGCTCAAACGCATCAGTTGTCGCCGGTAGACTTCGCCCGTGATGGTTTCTTTTGGTTGCAACAGCTCATAGTAGACCACACCCAGCTGGTCCCACCAAATACACAGCATGATTTTCTGGCCATGAATATTGGGATTGGCCGTCGATGTTGTGGCATGACCGGGGTATCCATACGTTGCCTTACGTTTTGGATTGTCGTAATGGATCCACTTTTCGTCACCAGTCACAATTCGATCCAAAAACCCTTCCGTATGTGCCGTTTAAGCAGCTCGTCACATGTGAAAAAACGGCGCTCAACGTCTCTCGGCCGCAATTCGTATGGCACCCAATGACCGACCTTTCGAATCATTCCCAATGCTTTCAAACGCTTACTAATGGCTGGTTGGTTAACTCTCAATGCTGCTGCAAGTTCTTTTTGCGTTTGTGAGGGGTCTTGGTCGAGCAAAGTTTCCAATTCGACGTCTTCAAACTTTTTGACCGGGCCGGGGCGTTCCTTGTCTTCAGTGACAAAATCACCACTTTTAAAGCGTGCAAACCAACGTTGACACATTCGAACGTCGATTTTGTAGTCCGGGTATGTTTCGGAGAGCAATTCACATGCTTGAGATGCATTTTTCTTCGAATTAAACAGGAAAATTAAAACTTCCCGCAAATGCTGCTTTGATGGCTCGAATTTCGACATTTTTCGGCTTCACAAAAACTTGTTTACTTTCACTAATGATGCGTAACTTACACTGAAATAACTAGAGAATAGAATGAAGTTTCGGATGTGATAGCTGTCAATGTCAAAATTCATGTCAGAACAATAGATATGAAGTTGTCTGCAAATACGACATTTTCTAGGAATACCCCTAATAATTTATACCCTACGCCCACGGAGCAAGAAATTTCCCTACACAAAAAAACCACACACCCCAGACAGCCCACCCACCCACCCCCCCTATATTGTGGATGTGCCTCTACCGACTTAATTAAGCGACGATTCTGTTTTCTCCCCCTGTAAAAAAAAAGACGCGGCTAATTAAATGCAACAAAAAAAATATTCATCAATCAACAACAAACAACAACAAACACACACAGGAGACTATATGTGTTTATACAAACAAATAAACAAAACAACCACAAAATACACATAACATACCCTTGCTTTTTTTTCTTTCTCCTCTTATTCCCAAAAATGAAAAAATAAAAACCAAAAAAAAAAAAAATAAATATTTTATAAAAAAAAAGGGATTTTTTTTTTTTTTCTAAAAAAAATTTCCCCCTTTCTCTTTTTAAAAAATAATTTTTAAAAAATTAATCACGGTTTCTACTATCGGCAACATAATTGCTTCCTTCTTCGATCAAAATTAACGTGGGTATTAGCAAAACAGTGATAACAGATAACAGTAAACAACATTTCCAATATTGCTATTTACCCGTTGCACATGTTGGGTGAAGTATTGACGGTAATTTGCTCATATCAAGCAAAGGTATTGTTTTTGAAAAGGGAAGAAAATGCTTGATAATGATAGTTCATACAATTTTTAGCAGATCGTTATTATCCATCTTTATTTTCTAAATTTTTGAAACCCATCCTCACCTTGATCGCCAATAGTGTGAGCGAAAATTGGTTTTACTTTCACTTCATGGATTGTACATTAGGGGGCCAATGGAATGTTTGGAAAAAAAATTTCCATCGAATTTAAAAAAAAAACGACAACTCTCATCAATTTCATTACACTAAAATATGCTCCTATTAAAAATTTGGCTTAATTGGTTATGTGGTGTCTCTAATCGATCAAAATTTTTCTAGAACCTTGAAAATATTAGAGTCTATAATAATTAACCGTGCAATTGATAAAATTGATAGGGAATGTTCATGATAACCCAAGTAACATTTCCAAAACCATAGTGCTTTATTAAGTTTTATTAAGGTTTTATCAAAGCCACTAGAAATCAATTTGGTTTTATTATTTTAGTCAGGTTTATGGGAACCTACACAGCTTGTTTAAAACGATCTTAAGACCTCGTTTTTTTCAAATTCCTTTTACTCCTATCAAAGGTTTTATTTTGACTTTATGAACTAATAAAATGCTGTATTGAAATGCCGTTTTAGGACTCATTCATATTATCTTATTATGGTCAGTTGAAAAAACATTTTAAAACAATTTTTAAAAATTGTAAATGCATTAAACAGCAAATTGGCTTTGATGGAAGCCACCAAATAACCAAATAGTTTTAAAGTAGTCATTGCGAAGATAATTTGGCTAAAGAAAATTGTAATCACATATTAAAATTGAAATGTGGAAAAAAATAAATGCACCAAATTTTAAATGTAATGCAAATGAACTGTAGATCGGAGACCAATTTCTGCATTTTTTTTTCGATAATCTTATTGAATTTGTTAAATTTTCAATAAATTTATGATTAATTTACCGAATATATTTATTTTAATATTGTGTTTGTTGGTGTAAACTCACATAATTTTCGAGGTGCATTAATTTTCGGTTCATATCGTGCCAATATTCACCACAAAATCAAATGCGCATATGATTTGGAAAATGAAACGCTGTAAAAAAAACTCAATTTGTTTTGATTATTTTGCTATCAAACAAAATTTCCCGCAACACTTGACCTTTTTTCTTCGATATTATTTACTGCTAAATTCATTAGAAGAGCAGAGAATCGAACAAAGCAGAACAACAACAAAAAAACCTGGATTTCATAATGAAGTTTGACAGCTGTGGTCATCTGGCCGCATGCAGGTTTTCATGGCAGCCAAAAGGTTTTAAGAAGGTTCTCAAGTGGTCATAGCATCTATCACTAGAATATTTTCAAAATCTTTACGGTATTATAAAGGTTTCATTAACTTGTTTTCACAACCGTCTATAGAGTGGGCCACTTTGTACAAATGTCGGCTTTAAAGAAGCATAGAGGAGGTGTTGGTAGACAAAACAGTTTTAAATGTAGTTTTATCAACAAAGCCGGGAGGAATGCTATACGGCTGGAATAAAACTTAAATTGTTACTTGGGGAGTAGTTTTTTTTTTATCAATAAAAAATAATAAAAAAAAATAATAACACATCAAAAAGAAAAAAAAAAAATATATAAACACAAGAAAAACTCCTTGATTATTTTACAAATTCTATTATGAATTTTTAAAAATTTTTAAACATTCTCACTTTTCCAAAAAATAGTTTAACTAAAAATCAATTCTGCCCTCCACAAAGGTCTCGCACAACACTAAAAAATATAAATTTTCCCATAAAAACTTCAATAATTGTAAATCAGCTCAGGAAAAAGGTCAAAATTCAAAAAGAAAAAATAAACTTGTATAATTCACAGGCCTTTACGAGTTCAGTTGATCTATGTGTCCTTCAATTGGTGAGTAAAGAAGGTTTCGTAAAATGTCCTCAATTTATTTTGGAGTTTTCACTAGCTTTGGTGGTTCACGCAGTGTTTGCGGGCTTTGAAGCAAGACGCGCTGGAAGACCTTCGTTGCCAACCGAGTGTCTAAGATCCAGTCTACTACGAGCATTGTCCACTGAAGGCACATGGGTGGATCCGTGAATCCAGCCGATGATATTTTACGCAGCCTCAATCCATCCTAAATAGCTCTCGTTAGTGGCAAGTCCGGATTGGCGATCACTAGCTCCTGAACATTGGCCTATGACGATCGTCGATCAATCATTTTCTGAGGAATTATTGCAGCTAGCTAATGAGAATTATGTCACCAAATCTTTACAACTGAAGTGGCTTCTTTGCATTGGTGGTCGTTTATACAATCCCGCATTATCCGTCGCCTACCCAATTGTTTTACCCACCAAAAATCCGCTGTCTGCTCTGCTAACTAGCAGTTACCACGTAAGCCTACTGCAGGCAGGGCCACAACTCTTTGCCAGAAATTTTGGATCCTTGGCGGCAGATACCTTGTTAAGTTCTTCTTCCACCAATGCCACACTTGCTTCCAATCCAAGCCCACTCTAGTTCAGCAGAGCACAGCGGATCTGCCGGTATCGTTTGCCGATCTTTCTACGTTAAGTCAGTAGTACAAAATCGTGGTCCTACCAAAGTCTATGTGGACGTATTCGTCTGTTTCTTTTTTTTTAACCAGAGCGGTATACATTCGAGCTAGTAAGTGACTTGTCAACCCCTGTATTCCTAGCTGCACTCCGTCGTCTAATCGCCAGAAAAGGTAGTCGAGCTCCATTCCGACAACGCCAATACCTTCAAAAGGGCCTCACATGCTCTCAACAGAGTTTACCGTATGCTAAAGGTTCATTCGGCTGATAGAGAACACATTTTCAACTGGTATTCTGGAAAAGAAATCGCCTGGAAGTTTATTCCCTCTCGAACAGCCCACTTTGGAGGTCGCCGTTAAATCGACGAAAAATCATCTTCATCATCAGTAATCAGTAACGTCAACCTTGTCTACGAGTATCTACTAGCTTCGTTAGCACACGTCGAGGTGTGTCTGAACTCTCGCCCTCTAACGCCGATTCCAGGGGACCCGACGGACTTAGACGTCTTCCGACACGGGGTACTTCCGGATGTAATCCTTAAGCGGTTGCAGAACCCAATTGGATGCAGACAGCCAATAATCGTTTACATCGTTGGAATTTAACCAAGAAATATCTACATCAAATCTGGCCATGCTGGTATCTAGATTCGCCAGTCGTAATCGAAGTTGATACGATCGTGATAATCAAAGAAGTCAACATTTCACCAGGAAATTGGCCCCTGATGAAGATTGTTAAGCTGTTTCCCGGAAAGGTTGGTGTTGTCCGAGAAGTAACGCTGAAGACAGCGAATGCCAATGAAGTCGTGCGAGCCGTTGCACTAATCGCTCTTCTTCCGTCACCGATAACTTTACAATAGAAACCAACCCTTTTTAGATGAAATTGCACGGTGCGCACCTGTGTTTCTTTGAAGGCACGGCACCATACTGAGTTTGCATTGGCATGAGCATGAGCATTGACGTTTGCACACCTCGTGGATGGAGCTAGGATGAGGGATAATTCGTTGAAGACATGTTAAACCCCCACAGAGCCAGAAAAAAAATATGAAGGCTTACTTTACTACTGCATATATTTGCAAAATAATTTAAAATCTCATAAGCAAAACTTGCAACACTGTTAAATATAAATGGGTAAGCTCTCTCTTTCTCTTTTTATGTTCTCTTTTTCAAAAAAAAATACGGACGGGTTTTAAGCAGTTTATTCAGCACCTGGGACATTTGATGAAGCTATATGTAATCTATAATTAGAACTTCCGATATTTAGATGTTAATCCCTCTGGTTTATTCTGGTCTATCGGAAAATACCTTCAGAAACGAGCATTAGAGTAAATTTCCTCCTAAAAATTTTCCTCCCTTCCCTTTTAACCTTACACTAGTCGGCAAAATCGGAACTTTTTTCGCTCCCGTCGGCATTTCTGGTTGGATTTTATAGATTTTGCTACGCTGAATCCAAATATGGGCTCAGAAATGCTGTAACACGTCCAGTTTTTGAGAAAAATGTGATTTAAACTCACAAAAACACGTACTTCCGTAGTAATATGATCTACCTAAGCAACAACCAGAATATTGGCTCTGCCCTTTGCAAGTTGGACTTGGATTTTATGGAATGGACCTCCCTGAATCCATTCGTGAACACAGATTTTTCGCAACACGTAAGATTGATGAAATAAACCGGGTTTTCATTCACAAAATTACGAATTTTCATGAAAATCAAGATTTCCTATTTTGAAAACATGAATTTTCGCTCCGCCCTTTGAATGTTGGGTTTGGATTTTATGAAATAAACCTCCCTGAATCCATTCGTTATCACAGATTTTTCGTAACACGTAAGATTAATGAAATAAACCGGGATTTCATTCACAAAATTACGAATTTTCATAAAAATCAAGATTTTCTATTTTGAAAACATGAATTTCAGCTCCACCCTTTGAATGTTGGGCTTGGATTTTATGAAATGGACCTCCCTGAATTCATTCGTGAACACGGATTTTTCGTAACACGTAAGGTTGATGTAAAAACCGGGTTTACATTCACAAAATTACGAGTTTTCATGAAAATCAAGACCCGTCCATTAATTACGTCGCTCAAAAATACAGATTTTTAACCCCCTCCTTTCTTTATCACATTTTTTGTATGGATTTTTGAAAAAAGTTGTATGCATCGTCACTTTTTAAACCCCCCCCCCCCCCCCCCTCCCTCTCTCAAAGCATAACGTAATTTATGAACGATCCCTTTAGCTGTGCCTCTTTGAGTATATTGAGTATATTGATGTTGCTTCTTACAGCAGTTTGGGAACTGAAGACCTTCAAAGTTCATTCATTAATTCAAAAGTCAGCTGCACAGAGCCCTTCAGAAACGCCTCATTAAATACTCTATTCAGCAGTGCCGTATTTTTAAGTTAGGATAGGAGTGAGCAAGACAGCATTAAAACACGCAAACACTCAAAAAAACAAAAGAATAGACAGAGACAAAAGACTCTGTGTTAGTCACTATTGCTCGAGAGAATAAGGAAAATATATGTTAAAAAAGAAAGCAAGAATCCTCAAGCACGTAGCTTAATGCGGCATTTTATAGAGCTTTTTGACGTTTAAGATGCTAGCGGACTACTGCTGGATGCTACAGAGGCAAACACCTTTGGAGAACTATAAAAGGAAAAAGAAAACAACGTGAATTTAAATTGAAAAATATAGAGAAAATTTCAACTAAATGACTGACTGACTGACTGACTGACTGACTGACTGACTGACTGATAGGAAATCTTGATTTTCATGAAAATTCGACAATTTTGTGAATGAAAAACTCATTTTTTCATCAAACTACGAAATGGTGAATGGATTCAGGGAGGTCATTTCATAAAATCCAAACCCAACATTCAAAGGGCGGAGCGAAAATTCATGTTTTCAAAATAGAAAATCTTGATTTTCATAAAAATTCGTAATTTTGTGAATGAAAACCCGGTTTATTTCATCAATCTTACGTGTTACGAAAAATCTGTGTTCACGAATGGATTCAGGGAGGTCCATTTCATAAAATCCAAGTCCAACTTGCAAAGGGCAGAGCCAATATTCTGGTTGTTAATGAGGTAGATCATATTACTACGGAAATACGTGTTTTTGTGAATTTTAATCACATTTTTCTCAAAAACTGGACGTGTTACAGCATTTCTGAGCCCATATTTGAATTCAGCGTGGCGAAATCTATAAAATTCAACATATATACTTGAAGGGAGTGAAACACTGCCGACTAGTGTTATTTTTCCACACCATAGTAGAACGCCCCGAGGAAAGTTTTGTATTACTCCACCCCCCACCCCAACGAAGGACACAGCTCTGCCTAGTTGTGATTCCCCTTTTTTTATTGAGGGTTGAAGAAGACCCCCCGGGCCCCCAAAAATCGCGGAGAGAGAAGACACACCAACAAAAATAATTTTTTTTTTTCTCCATCATGTAGGATTTTTTGCTAAGTAGGAAAAAGCCAACTCACCCAATTAAATTTTTTTTTTTTCCCCTCCCCCTTTTTCCATAAGCCTGACATATAAAAAACCCTCTCCCCGCCGATTATTGTTTGTAAAACAAAATCCCATATATTATATTCCACCAAGAATGCATACATTTTTGTTTTGTGACATGTGAAAAATCTTCTGTACCGGACAAAAAAATCCACTGTATCCGGGTTGGTAATGCCATACCATTACCGACTAAGTAACCTGTGCCATCATCAGTTTCTACCAAAAACTGAAAATACTGGCCTAAAAAAACACATGTCACTTAATATTAACATTTGGCGTTTAGTTGCTACATATTTTCTGTTTTTCCGCTGTATTTACTGGCTACACTGTGCTTTTCGGCTTCCGATTCTGTTTTGCTTTGAATGCGGCACCACACAATCATCAAGTGATCCGATCGGAAGCTTCGAGCACTAGCACACAATCGAATCAGGAAACGAAAGTGAATCACCAACAGACGCCAACGAACGAATCAATAAATTGTACAAGCAAACAGTGATGAACACGCATACAGTTGACAAGCAATGAAGCTCATGCTATGTTCATTCAATGTTTACCTTGGCCCATCAGTATTCGGTTTGAGAGGTGAAGCAGAACCTCTCATTGTGTGCGTCTATTGAATCAAAGAAGAGTGTGCAACGAATGATTTATGATACGATTGGAACCATCCTTGAGTTATCTACTTATGCTTAAAAATCATAGTTGTACCATTCGTTATTTCTAAGCATGTCGGTAAAAAAAATCGTATACAAATGAAAAGGTAGTTTTGGAACTAAACCTTAAATCAATTCAAAATATTTCTAGTTAAATTAAAATATTATGTTTTTCATTTGCACTTACTCCTTACGCCTGTTCGCGATGCGGACGGAGACGATGACGACGAAAACGACGACAAGCTGATGCCAACCAACGGCTCACGGAGGCAGAAAATGATACAACAGGCACGTCGTCGTTCAACTTTTCTTGCCCCGTGCGGCTTCGTTGTTTGGCTTTTTTTATCTCCCCGTTGCGAACGCCGTTTCGGTTACCGCCCGGTATTTATGGTCGTCCTAATCCACTTCAATCACGCCGAATTTCTTACACACATTGATTTCGTAAAGTATTTGGAAAAGTTTGTTTTCCTTCCAAAACTTTACCAGCCTCGCGTTGCGCTACTTTTTGCGTTTGATTTTTGCTATACAGGCTATGAAGATTCGTAGAATTCCTTACTTACTTATTTAAACTTTTTTATTGGCGTCAATCATGTTCGTAGACCTTTCTTATTACATTGTTTGGCTTAAACGCTACATCACTTATTCATATGAGTTTTGATTAAGTGTAACATTTTTTTTAATTTGTTATGTATTTCTTGCTTAGCTGTCGATACGAGCGGAAGTTTTTATTTTGCTTTGAACATTGTTAAGTCAATAATTTCACAGAGTTTATTATAAATATTCATCATTCGATTTATGGGCCCAAATTAAACGTACTTCCTGGACACTGCTAATCAGTTTTCTTGAAGTCTGACATGTTGTGTACCACTGAATTTCTTTGCAAATTTTTCTATCGAACATCCTCCGGAACATCCAACTTAGATTTAAAAATGGAATATTCTTGCCCAGGAAGTTGATGGAAGTCTTGACGTAAGTTTCGCCATCCATCACGATACAACACGATTTGGTGTAAAGTTTGTTTTTCATTCCGGTTTTGGGCTTTTTTGTACGTTGTAAACATGTAACCCAGCACACTTCATGGTTTTCAGCACAAAACCGACTGACACCTTGGACTTTTCAGCGACATCTCGAATTGACATGTTTGGACGGCTCTTGAAGTGTTGCACCACTTTCCTGGATATTTAACTGTCCATTGGTCCACTTTTACGACCACTCCCTTTTTTCCTCCGAGCACTCAGATGCTCTTTGATGGTTTTTATGACACGAGACACAGTTTTATTTGCAATTCCAAGTTTTTTAAGGATCCATCGGTGGGACGCCTTTCGATTTTTATTGTAAGTGCACAACATTTTTTCACGCACAATTTTCTTGTTTCGACGACATGACTGGAACTACTGTATGAATAACTATGAAACTTAACAGATGTAAACAATACATAATGAATAAGATTTGTTCAAATTTTCAAGTTTTTTTTACTCATACGGTTCAAAATCCACAGAAAATTTGTGGTATGCCCTTTTTCTCGAATACACCCTTTAAGTGCTGCAGTTTTCTTGAACACTTTTTTTGTAAACTTTTCGTGAATTTAAAAATGAATTAATGTATTACCAAAAATGGTTCATACATTCAAATTCTCTTGGTCTTCTTATAACTATTGACTGTGAAGCAATTTCTAAATAATACACAGGCTGACTATGATTTCATGTTTATTTTTTATTTTTAAACCAACGATTGCTTTATTATTTTGAACCAAATTGTATATATCGCCCGCTGCTGCATATGAGACCTCGGTTGCTCGAATTTATACACTGATAGGCATAATAAAGTGCCCACCTCTTCGTTTTTTTCAATTTCTCTCATTTACTTGGTTCAAATTAAAGTAAACACAGTGTAGTTTTTTTTTCTTATTTTATTTTTTATATTCTTTTTAAGTTTTAAGTTTTGAAGCAAACGGCTCAACCTGGTGCATTTGTATACGTGATCGCATTTGATTCAAAAGAAAAAAAAATGGAAAGCAATTCCCTTGTGTATCCGAAAATTGGTCGTTCGTGATGTGCAAAACGGTGAATCGCACCGGGCTGTCGCTAAGAAGTACAGTGTCAGTAAGGCAGCGGTTGGCAAAATTCTTCTGAAGCTTAAAACGTTTGGATCAGTGGTGATCCACCACTGGCAGAGGCAGGAAGCGGAAAACGGATGCGAGAACGGACACCAAGATCATGCGCGAAGTCAAGAAGAACCCGAAGGTAACTGTCCGCGAGATCCAGGAAACCCTTCAGTTATCAGTTTCCGGTCGAACTGTTCGTCGCCGTCTCGTAGCACAGGGGTTGAATAGCAAACTTGCCCGGAAGCGCCCATTTATCAGCAAGGCAAACAAAGCCAAACGGCTTATGTTTGCTAAAGAGCATGCTGATAAGCCCCTAGAGTTCTGGAAAACGGTTCTCTGGACGGACGAATCAAAATTCGAGCTGTTTAACCGAAAGCGGCGGGTTCGTGTTTGGTGCAGATCGGGAGAGGAGCTTCAGGAGCGCCACATCCAAGGCACGATGAAGCATGGAGGAGGAAATGTGATGGTCTGGGGGTGTTTTTCGTGGGGTGGAGTGGGAAGCATTGTGAAAATCGACGGGATAATGACGGCAGATTCTTACATCAACATCCTGCGAGAAAATCTGGAGGTTTCGCTGATCCAGACGGGTCTTGAAGAGAAGTTCGTATTCCAGCAGGACAACGACCCGAAGCATACTGCCTAGAAGACCAAGTCTTTCTTCCGGTCTTGTCGGATCAAACCGCTGGAATGGCCTCCACAAAGCCCGGATCTCAATCCCATCGAGAATTTGTGGGCGATTCTCGATGCCAGGGTTGACAAAACTGGTGTTACCAATAAAAATAACTATTTTGAAGCCCTGTAGCGCGCCTGGGAAGAGCTAGATCCACAGCACCTAAAGAACCTGGTCGAGAGCATGTCGAAGCGCCTGCAGGAGGTACTGAAGGCCAAAGGAGGACACATCAATTATTGAAATGCTTTTATTTTACTTTAATTTATGTTTTCTGTAGCCTAAATGAAGTGGGCACTTTATTTTGTCACTGTTTTTTTTTTTTCAACACAAATTGATTTTTTTTTTCTTTAAGTAAAACTCATTTTTTTCTGTTTTCCATAAGTGAAACTTTAAAAGAATATAAAAAATAAGATAATAAAAAAAAAAGTGTGTTTACTTTAATTTGAACCAAGTAAATAAGAGAAATTGAAAAAAACGATGAGGTGGGTGTCGTAACCGGGCAGAGGTTTCCAGCCTCAATCACGGCGACACGAGCTACTTGCTGCTGCTATAACTGCTGCTGCTGCTTCGTCCGCTGCCACTTAGGATTCGTCTGCTGTTCTCGAAATCCGTCACAAGAATGATCCAACGAGCGTAAGCAGGTTTCATTTATACCATGCGTGAATTCTTGTTTACACTGCGTTGCAATAGCAACCAATGAGAGTAAGTTTCATGCGCATGCTCTTTATTATGAGTTTTATCACGCTCAAAAGTGTTTACTCATATGATATGAAGTATTACCATTAATCACGCATCTATCGAAACATACAGCTATAGAATAGTTTAATCTTTATTGTTCCATACCAACTCTATCTACCACAGTGGGCACTTTATTTTGCCTATCAGTAATCTGTGATAGGGAAATACTGTGCATTTGTTGAATTTCGTAATTATAAGGAACGACGTTTTATATGTATTCTTTTAAAAGTGTACTTTCAAGAACAATGTAAATTGAATGTTTCCGATGCGTTGCAAGATTTCCAATCTATTGATGGAAAAGCTACGAAAATTTAACAAGGAGTGTATGAGTTATTTATGTTTAAAAAGTGACCATTTTCGTGACGCTACCAATCCCCAGATTTTCTCATTTGTACCACCATATGTTGCCGAAAGATGCTATCCAACATCAAAATAAATAAAACAATGAGCGTTGTAAAAATAATAAATGAGCGCATTACAGCTTGATGTCTATGTTTATCGTCACATTGGCAACCGCTGCTATTCTCTATAATTTACTGAAATTCCATTAAATATTTATTGAACTCTCAGTGTGCTTAGCTGTCCGGACACTTTTCAAAGTTGCTCATTACAATCTAGAATGTAGTTATCAGCACGTAAATTTTACTATAAATTAATGTCTTAACTAAGAACCATCATTCGTGATCTGAATGTTGAAGAAGTTAACTACGAATAAATTCAAAAATAATTATAAACTGTCCGGATATTTATTCAGCACGGTACAATATCGTTGGGAGTAATTCGTATCAAAGTAGCAAAATTTCCACCTAATAATAGTTTAGAAGATGTGCTTCGCAACTAGCTACGCGGAAAATTGCATAAGCAGGGAACGCAGCTCATTGTACTATGTTGCGAAAATTGCGGAACAAAATTGATCGAATTATCCGACCTCCCAGCATCCACCAAACGACGCCGAGATGGAAGACAAACGAGTGAAGTTGGTTACTTTCCTCTGATGTTATTTTGCCGCAGTCTGGTAGGTGCGCTTACCTTGGAATAAACTGAAAGTGCAAAATACGCTAGATACGGAATAATTTCTGGTTAGAAAAAAGGGTAGTTGGTCCACCAGTTCAGGTGCAACTCGGCAAAAGGTAAACATAAACTTCAATATTTTATACGCGTGGCTCGGTCAATTTTCGTTGCCGGTGAACTGGATTCGGATTAGCTTCCTGCGGTTATCAGAACAGTAATCTGTATCAGTGTATGGAATTTCTCACAGATTAATGCTCTGATGGTTTCGAATACAACTGGGAATTGGGGCCGTTTCCTTGAGCATTAATAAAGACATTCTTTCCAACCTTCAAATTGATCCGAATTCAAGAGACTCCACATACCTACGGCTTTCGATACTCATTGTCTCTCATTACCGTCAACGGTATTATGTTGAGGATGTTTCTTCGCTTCCATCTCATGTGCCTGTCGGCACATGAGCCGGTATGGAAAGGAAATTGATTTTGTAACCTCACTCTTATCGCAACAAGATTGGCAACAATTCATATGTAGTGCCAGCTTGGGCCGGTCTGCATCGAAAGGTATTTGCTGAAAGCTCAATTGAATGCAGCTCAATAATGATACCCGTTGCAAGTACCCATTGAATGTCTCGGGGAGGGATTTTTATTTCCAACTATAAACCAACAACAGTGACATCAGACACAAGAAACAATGTTTTGCTGAAAAGTGTTCCACGCGGAAACGTTGAAAGAATATGTCAATTGTGACTTCTGTGTAGGTACCGTTAATAAAGCATGCAATGAGGAATCACTTATTGGCTCTTATTGAACGGAGGACTGAGTCGGGTAGCAGGGTTGAAAAGATGACGATTCACGTGTGTTAAAGCATTGCTCCAGCGTGTGGGACCTATTTCCGTCATATGCGTCGAAACAAAACAAAAGCTACATCTCCAATGATTCAATTTCGTTCAATATTTAACCAATTCAACACGGATTTTTTGTACACCGTCTTCCAACATAATTTATGATCTATATGCTTGAACAAATTATTAAAACCATTAAAGGGATAAAATTTGCGAACCAATGTTTTTGCTAAGTTGTTCTAGACTTTCCAAACAATGCTTGATCTTGATATTCTACATGATCAAAAAGGAGATTTACGATGACTCAACCGTAATGTGTGGCCGAGTTAGGATTGGAACATAGACTATTGCGCATATTTCGGATATTAGTATATTAACAAAATAGTATTCTGTTTAAACTTAAATGTTCGACTTTATGTGAACTTTAAAGGGAAAATACAAAAAAATAATCTCGATTTCGAAGAAATTTGCGGACTATTCCCGGAATACGTTTCATCACCGGCGGTTTTGGCAATCTTATTCCACTTGATTCTCAATTCATTGATGCTTTTGACGACACTGCCATTCACCTTCAGCTTCCTCTTCATATTAGCCCAAAATCTCTCGATCGGTCTGAGCTGGGGACAGTTTGGTGGGTTGAGTTCTTTCGGTATGAACTGAATCCCGTTGGTTTCATACCACTGTAGCACTGTTTTACTGTAATGACAGCTTGCAAGATCTGTCCAAAACATAACAGGTTCATGTTGGGATCTGATGAATGGCAATATTCGCTTTTAGAGATATTCCGTTCTGTACAGCTCTGAATTAAATGTATTATCAGTGATGAACACCTTGGTCTTCCTACCGCAGCTACAGATGCCTTGCCAAAACCATGTATTTACGTGCAAATTTATCTGCAAACACAAACTTGAATTTGGCAGGAACATCTCCCCGAGCCGTAGCCAAGTAAAATGTTTGTCCCGGTAGCTGTTTGAAATCGGCCTTTACCTAGGTTTCATCGTCCATGAGGAGACAGCCATTGAACACCTAATCATACAGTTTTCTGGGACGGATTCTGGCCACATTGTCCTGCTTTTGATCTCTATTTGGTATGACTTGAAGCCTTCCCGGAGACGAATCCGTGTCACGGTACTGCGTGCGGCGCGAAAATTTTTGGCCAAATCGCGGTCTGAGATGTTGGAGTTTGCCTCAATGTTCTTGATGATTTTTTCCGCAGATGACGGTTGACAATACCCGCCCGATGCTTGTCTTGAAGCTTGCGATCCATCGACAAAGTTTCTCAGTACTTTTTCAAAACACGCCACATGGTATTTCTGGGAAAACCCAACACTTTAGCAAGTTTTGGCCCAGACCACGAAGGGTTTTCCAAATGATTGCGCACAATTATTTTTCATTTGTATTTCTCTGAAACAAGTTCGAACTGCACTGCGAAAAAAAAACTTCTGATGTTGTTATTGTTATAGGGAACACATAAGATGTCATAGTTTACAAATCCGACCTCTAGGGTTGCTGTAAAAATCAAAAATGTTTGTTCTAACACAAAATGGGCCACACCTTACTTATTAATAGGAAAAGTTCCACGGAACATCACAACACTGTAATAGGCATGGTTTAGTATTTCAAGAATACCTAAAGTACTCCAAACTCTCTTGTGCTGAACTGGCCGGCTTGTCGTGCCGCAAGGGTTCATCAGGGATTCTTGGCAAGACCCGAAACTAAGAGTCAGTTCCATTGTGGAAATTTCACATCAAGTAGTTTTTCCACCTGCTACAGATGATCGTGTACCTGGAGGTCACATTAAGGATTTTACTATTTACAATGGGTTCTTAGTTACAGCCCACTTTAGGATCATCCTTGCCTTAGATCCATCCTAATAACATGGGAGGAATTAGAGGCAAAATAAATTTTTGATCTTTTTTTGTTGTTATATAGGTATTTATTTATTTATTTATTTATTTATTTATATAATTCCAACTGATTAAGCATCTTATTGAAATGTAATGGGGAAAAGCCATGTGGCGTAAAAACCCTCTATCTCTAAACCGTACACTACATTAATCAACAAAAATAGAAAGAATACAAAGCAAGTAAACAGAATTAATTCTAGTACACACACAAAACTTGCCAGTAAAATTAAAAATAATCTTTCGTGATGGAATCAGTCGTCTGGTATCCAGTATGTAGTATTTGTCAGCATTTCCGAACTAGCGGCTTTCCATCCAACTACGCTGAATCCGGTGACGGAAGGTCGCAGCGGAACAGTTGAAGTCAAATAGAGCGTAGAGTTCATTGAAGCGCGATGACATGAATCGAATTGGATCGTGTTGGCCGTAGTTTGTAGTACGGGTTCCGAGCTGCAGAAAATTTCTTGTTCGCAGAACTCGTTCAGGAGCGTAGATAGATAGTTCTGCCAGAATTCCTGGAGAGTCGATTTCACCTAGCAGCACTTTTGCCGCGAAGACTGCTTGCATGACTGTACGCCTAACTTCCAACGTGTCAATACCCAAGAGTGAGCAACGATCCTGGTACGATGGAAGGTTGACAGGATCATTCCACGGCATATGACGGAGATCATAACGAACAAATATTCTTTGAACAGCTTCAATCCTCGCAATCCAGATTATTTGATACGGGCACCACATCAAGGCTCCAAATTCCAGAAATGAACGCACGAGAGAGCAGTACAATGCTTTCAGGCAGGTGGGATCACGAAACTCGTCGGAGATCTTAAACATGAAACCGAGCTGTCTGTTGGCTTTGGTAATCATATCCGTGTAGTGCTGTATAATGTCAAACCGGAGTCAAGGGTGATTCCAAGGTCACGAACAGTATCAACTTTCTGCAGAGGTTGATTGTTTATCATGTAATCAAATGCAATTGGGTTCAATTTTCGATGGAATGTGATAATGAAGCATTTGTTAACACTCATAGTGAGGAAATTCCTGGAACGCCACTCTTCAAAGCTACTGATCAAGTGCTGTAGTCGTAAGCAATCAGTGAAGCATCGCACAACCACATAAATTTTCACATCGTCTGCATAGAACGACCTGCAGTTAGGTGGAAGTATCAGTCCAACCTCGTTGATAAAAATTGTGAACAGCAGTGGTCCCAAGTTGCTGCCTTGAGGTACGCCCGACATATTAGTAAAGTAGCTCGATCTTCACGCAGAGTATCCTGTCCGTTAGGTACGATTTAAACCAACGAACTGAGTTATTTGACACTCCAAGTTTGTCTAAATTTGCCAAAAGTATAGCATGGTCGACCCGGTCAAAAGCAGCCTTGAGATCCGTGTAAACAACGTAGACCTGATATCCGGCTTCCTTATTCCGGAGACACGAGGAAACGAAAGGTGCGAGATTGGTTGAGATCGATCTTTGTAATATTCATAGTTGACATCAGACTGAAGTCCATACTTGATCCTAGTATACTGTAATATGTATTGTATTATTTTATAGCTTTATAGCACTTAGGTTCAATGGAAAAAGAACACTTCCGTTCGGTCTCTTTTTCCATCCGACCGTCGTGCAGTACGGAAGCACAATTGTAATCCGCTAGTTAAATCAAATAAACTATTTAAGTTAATCAAAGAGTGTCATTAGTGTTTCCTTCCTACCTCGCAACATATCAAGTTGGCGACGAGGATAAAAACGTTTATAGTCGTGTTAAAAAGTGAAAGTTGCGAAGTGTCAAACGGTCGTCTACACGTGTTGGAGAACATATCCCCAAAGTAATTACCATGTCGACTGAGGCAAATGGAAACGATAGTGGTAGTGTATCCAATGCAGTTAAGCAGGAAACGCATGGCATAGTTCCTGTAGTTCGAGCTGGCATGTTTGACCAGATCGAGCACTTTGTCGTTGGAGAGAACTTCGAAGAATACGTCAACCGTCTGGAAATGTACTTCCTTGTAAACGACATGCCGGACAACAAAAAAGTTCCCGTGATGGTTACAGTCGCTGGGTCAGCTTGTACACAATCGCTGCCAGATTGTGTGCCCCGGAAAATCCCCGTACAAAGTCGTATGAGGATCTGGTTCGTCTCCTCAAAGAGCATTCGGATCCAACCACGAATGTCGTCGCAGAACAGTATAAGTTCCGGAAATGTGAGCAGCATGTCTCACAAAGCATCACGGAGTTCATAATCAGCCTAAAAATCACCGCTCAACCGTGCAACTTCGATGCGTTCCTGTTGGATTCACTGCGAGATCAGTACGTCGCAGGTATCCGGGATCAGAGCCTCCGGAAGAAATTATTAACGGAACCGGACCTGACATTCCACAAAGCGTGTTCGCTAGCTCGAAGTTGGGAAGCGTCCTTGAGCCAGAACAAGGAAATGTCCAGTCAACAGCCGCCGAAGCTCGGAGCGCTCATGAAGAAGGTGAGTCACAAGTCGAAACCGAAACGAAGCAATCAGGAAAATGAGAAGAGCAAACCAAGTCGTACCAGTCTGTTCAAGTGAACAAAACAATGCTATCGTTGTAGTCGCCATCACGATCCAAACACGTGCCCAGCACGCAGCTGGACGTGTTACTCGTGTGGGAAAATGGGTCATGTTTCCACAAACTGTCGTCTTAAAACTAGCCAGTCCAAGACTGGTGGAAGCAATCGCGTCGCTGAAATGTCGGAAGCCGTCGAAGTCCTTTGTTTGAACATGCTCAAACCGCAACCGGAGGAAGAAAAAACCAAGCAGTCGAGTCGAAGTCTGTCCATCCTGGATGATGCAAGTGGTCTTACATCTGGATCGTTGAATAAGGTCGATTCACCGGAATTCGTATCGCTAGAGTGCGATGGCCATCGAATGGAGTTCGAAGCTGATTGTGGAGCCTGTCGTAGCGTCATCTCAATAGATACGTATCAGACATATTTTTCTAAAAGTAAGTTAATAGTACTGCATTGGAATTTGTCTCCGTTTCAGGTCAACGAATCAAGCCACTGGGTACGATTGATGTCCACGTATCCACACCATCAGGAATCCAAGGCAAGCTGGAGCTGGTGGTGATTCGAACCGACAGAGCAGTAAACCCATTACTCGGTCGAGACGGTCTTGATCTGGTGTTCCCGGACTGGAGGAAGATTTTTTCGGTTAAGTCTGTAGGTAAGTTAGAACCTTCCTTCGAATCGGTTTTGAAAACGCGATTTCCAAGCGTGATAAGTCAGTCCACTAATGAAGCGATTACCGGTTTTACTGCGGAGTTAGTTTTGAAGCCTGACACTGCCCCGGTTTTCCATAAAGCTTATTCTGCTCCGTTTCGTCTGCGGGAAAAAATTGAACTTAGTCTAGAGAAGTTAGTTCAAGATGGAATTTTAGTCCCTGTTCGCTTTCCGTCTTGGGCACATTCAATTGTGGTTGTGCCTAAAAAAGACGGTTCCGTTAGGATTTGTCTTGATGGAAAGGCCGCATTGAACCGCTACACTACCGTCGAGCACTACCCCTTGCCCAGAATCGACGAAATTCTGGCCAAGTTAGCGAATTGGAAAGTTTTTTTTTTGTAAAATAGACTTGTCTGGAGCTTACCTATGAGTTCCATTGTCTGAATCGTCTCAGACTTTGTGTACGATAAACACACATCGTGGTCTTTTTCGTTACACTCGAATGCCTTTCGGTATTACTTCCGCCCCCGCAATTTTTCAGTCGATCATAGATCAAATTTTGCTCGATTCGCCAGGCATTGCCTACCTGGACGACATCGTAGTGGGTGGGGCTAGCTACGTTGAATGTCAGCATAACTTGTGTATGGTGATTCAAAAGCTAAACGCCCATAACGTGCGAATAAATTTTTCTAAATCTTGTTTTTTCAAAAGCGAGATTGAGTATCTAGGTCATACTATTACGTCTGATGGTATACGTCCTAGTCAGATGAAAATAAAAGCAATAGTAGACGCCCCTTCCCCAGAAAACGTTAATCAACTCCAAGCGTATCTTGGGTTACTTAACTACTATCACAGGTTTCTTCCAAATCTGTCGATTGAACTTCGTCCTTTGTACATTTTACTACAGAAAAACGCTCGATTCATGTGGTCATCAGAGTGCCAAGTTGCATTCGAGAGAACTAAAAAGTTGTTGGTGGATAACAACTTACTCGAGCCATATGATCCGTTGAAACCCATAATCTTAGCTGTCGATGCTAGTCCGTATGGAGTGGGGGCTGTGTTGTCTCATTTAGTCGGTCAGGTCGAAAAACCTATCTGTTTCGCGTCGTCCACACTCACCCCCGCACAGAAGAACTATGCTCAAGTGCACAAAGAAGCCCTTGCGGTCATATTCGGTATCACTAAATTCCACAAGTATATTTATGGTGCCACGTTCAAATTGATCACTGACAATACCGGTATCAAGGAGATTTTCAATCCAGCTAAGGGTACGTCGGCAATCGCTGCTGCTAGGCTGCAACGGTGGGCTCTTATTCTGGCTGGTTACAATTATAGCATCGAACATCGTCCTGGTAAATTTATGTGCCATGCTGATGCACTGTCACGTCTTCCATTACCTGGTCTAGCTGATGTAGAACATGTAGGTTTGGGTATCAACAATCTCTCGTCCAATGGTTCCGAAATCGTAAATTTGGAAATTGTCCGTAAACATCAAAATTTAGATCCAATTTTGTCTCAGGTGTATGATTATGTTTCCCGTGGATGGCCGAAAAATGTTGATCTGTCAGTCAAGTCGTATTTTCGAGTGAGTTGTCATTTAGGAATCGAGAATGGAGTGTTATACTTCGATGATAGGGTTGTTGTCCCGGATAGTCTGAGATCGATTGTAGTAGAACAGATGCATTCAAACCACGATGGAATCGTTCGAATGAAGATGTTGGGTAGATCGTATGTATGGTGGAAAATTTTTGATAAAGATGTAGTTGAGTATGTTAAAAAATGCAAGGTTTGCCAACAACGCCAAGCCGTGCCTAAAGAAGTAGTTGAGACTAAATGGCCAACATGTGAACGTCCCTTCCAAAGGATTCATATGGATATATTTTATTTCGAAGGTAGTACCATGCTGATAGCAGTGGATAGTTTTTCCAAGTTCATTGATGTTCGCCTAATGAAAGGGTCAAACAGTCTGCAGATGATAGAGCAGGTAGAATCGTTTTTTGCCTACTTTGGATTAGCAGAAGAGGTTGTGACCGATAATGGTCCTCCCTTTAACTCGGAACTTTTTGTAAGATTTCTCGAGGCAAATAGTGTCAAGGTTTCAAAATCTCCACCTTACCACCCCCAATCGAACGGGTTGGCCGAGAGAGGTGTAAGGACGGTGAAAGACGTGTTAAAAAAGTATTTACTCGATGATAACCAACAGTCGCTATCCTTATCGCGAAAGATTAATCGGTTTCTTATAAACTACCGTAACACTCCATCAACCGTTACGAGTCGTACTCCGTCGTCGATGATATTCTCATACACGCCGCGCACGTTGACGAATTTGATTAATCCGCGTAAAATCGAAGTAGAATCCGTACATCCCAAACCCGTTGTTCGAATAAAAGATCAAATTGAACAGATTCCAACAGAAATAAAGAAGTCATTCACCGGTCATTCGGTGATAAAGTTCTATACCGGAATCATTTTAAGGAATGAATCCGTTTGATACCCGCGATTATCTTACAGAAGCTTAGTCCGTTAACGTTCTTAATAAGTGTTGAAGGAAACGTTAGAATGGTTCACGTAAATCAAATCCGATATACAGACTTGGCAGACAAATTTCATCCTTCCATGCCGGTTGTTCAACCAGTTTCAAATCGTGTCGATCAAGGCAGCGAAGACAACAACCAAGCTGCTGCGCCATCTAGAGACTCTGGTCAGAATCAGCCTCAACCAGCCAAAGATTGCTTGCAAAAGAAAGCCAATAAAAAGAAGAAGAGTACGAAACGTCGTCGGAGCGAGTCAAAATCTCCCAAGGTGCGGCGCTCTAATCGGTTGAAGGGTCAGCCAAGGATGAAGTACCCCAAATGAGCGGTTATTTTCTTCGATGCATCTTTAACTGAGATGAATCCACCTAAAAGATCATGCAGATTTGTATTAGAGAATAAGTATTGTTATCTTGTTATATTTTTCATGCGTATGGAGAAAACGTTTTAAGCCGGGAGAGATTGTAATATTCATAGTTGACATCATACTGAAGTCCATAGTTGATCCTAGTATACTGTAATATGTATTGTATTATTTTATAGCTTTATAGCACTTAGGTTCAATGGAAAAAGAACACTTCCGTTCGGTCTCTTTTCCATCCGACCGTCGTGCAGTACGGAAGCACAATTGTAATCCGCTAGTTAAATCAAATAAACTATTTAGGGTAATTAAAGAGTGTCATTAGTGTCTCCTTCCTTCTTCGAAACATATAAGTTACTAGCTGCAGAGAAAATTCGCTTGGTGAATTGATTTCAAGTTTTGCAGTACTTACGAAGAGCCTTCGTCCTCACACGTTTTGGGTACCGTAAATGAACATTAGACCAAGGAGGTTTACGAGCAGGTCTCCTCAGAGGAACAAAATCTGATATAGCCCGGGACACAACCTCGTCAAAAAAGTCTAACGCTTCATCGATAGTGGAGCACGAGTCAAGGAACTGCCAATTTACTTGGGACAGATATTGGCTCATTGCGGCGAAATCAGTTCTTCGGAAGTTCAGACCATGTGGATCAACGATGTTATCGAAGATAATAGGTACTGATAGATTGATACTAAGCTCCAGCGCAGGATGATCGGCGTCGAGGTTAATTAAAGGTTCGGAGGCTTCGACAACAGTACATTCCATTACGGCAGCTTCATTTACCAATACAAGATCAAGCAATCTCGAGTTACGATTTAACGTTGAATTTATTTGCGTTAAATCATGAAGGCTGAATCCATCCATCAATGCACAGCAGACAGGTGGCATATGCGAACGAAGAACGTCAATAGTGGGATGACCAATCATGGGAACATTCCAAACCAACCCAGACTGGTTGTAATCACCAAATAGTAAGTCGTAGTCGTTGTGATCTTAACGGGATAACACAGCGCCAATCGAACTGATATGGTTCTCAATACTGCTTAAATCAGATTTTCTATCGGGAGGCAAGTACATGGTGCCAATACTTAACTTCCTATGTGAAGTTGTTATCTGGACTGATAACTGTTCGAGCGATGGGTCAATAGGAGTAGGATCCAGGCAACTGTGAAGTCTATTGGAAACTGCTATCAAGACGCCACCACCACGAGATTTAGTGCTATTTATGCGATTACGATCATTCCGAAAAACAGTGAACTGATCTCCAAATAGTTGAGCGGAATGAATTTGGTCATTGAGCCAGGTTTCGGCGAGAACTATTACGTCGACGTTCGAATCGATGGCAGCTAAGAAAAAGTTGTCTATTTTCGTTCGGAGACCGCGAACATTCTGATAATAAGCCAGTAGTCCGTGAAGCATAGCAGGCGAACAATCAGAGTGGCTGGAATTGAAGGGCGAATCAGGTCTGGCTGGGCAAGTAATGGAGTCGTACTTGCCTGAAGAAGCGTTTTGGAAGACCCTCTCCCCACACCCACACGTAGGGCCGGGACGGCTGCAGGTCGCTGGCTGGAATGGCGCGACTGCGGTGGGGGGATCGAGGGCTTCCATTACACTAAATTCGGTGCGTCCCGGTGGAAAAACAAGTGGTTGTATGTCATATCGTTGAGCATCAAGTCGTTTTCCTTTGTAGTTAATTAACGCTGCATTACAACTGCCAGTGGTGTACCGGTTGTAGGTGTCAGGAATATAGCGGAGGATTTCCGAAATTTTTGAGTAGAATATTCCTCAAACTCTCGGAACATTAAGCCTTCCGGCCATGTCGATGGGTCAAGGGCATTAGTCTTCAGGGAAGGGTCCAAACCAATTTTGAAGGAGATAAAGGTCATGTTGCTTGTATCCCTTCCTTTGGCCACAAGTTTGATAACCTCAGGATCCTGGGTCAAATCAAGGTTTGCATGTATTAAAGCCAAAATTTCTTCATTGGTGACATCAGGACGTATTCGAGACAAATAAAGCCAAAATTTATTCACCGGCTGAGCGGTTATTGAAACGGACACTGCATTCTGGTCAACCTGCTTGGAACCAGATTGACATTCGAACGCCTTTAGTTCGAAATCAGGTCCACGAGGTCGTTTGGCAGCTCGAGTTTGTCCAATTTGTGGCCATTGCCGGATCGTTGGTGATTGCATACAGGGTGCGGGCTTATACGACAACAGCTTTATTTCCGTATGTAAGCTGCTGATTGCCTCAGTGAGAGACACCAGCGGGGATTTCTCATCGGCCGCCTTAGTAATGGAACGGAGATGTGAATTCTCAAATAACTCAGCACATTTATCACACATCCAAAACAAGTTTTTGCGATGCGGCGTGAAATAGCCTAGAAGTGCCCGTGACACATTCGAACATGTCATGTGGAACATGCAACCGCAGTATCCACGGCATGTGACAAATTCTATGCCAGTTATCGCTTCATAACACTTGGCGCAATTTTTCTCTTCACCCATCGTTACACACGTGGTTTTGGGTAATCGCCTTTAAGTATACAACGATGCAATACAACGACAACAGCACAACGGGGACGAAAATTTACTCAAACGATAACAATGGAGTCGATTATTTGCTTGAAGATAATAGGTCTCTACTCTCAGCAATAGTGTAGCGATGAAAAAGCAAATGGCACGGCACATACAAATTAGAGATCGAAATTATCCACAGATCGTCACCAAACAATCAATTATTTCATTCGCACAAACACATACAACGGACCGCTGATATATAGTCAGCAAATAAAATCAAACACGTATTAAAAACACAAAATAAACGGTAAAATCGTAACCGCGAAGTATGGCACAACTAACACAATTTACACTAACACACCTATAAGATAGTATAATATTGCATATAAATTGGTTTCAGGGAATTAAAATTTGGGATACTGTCTTTTGCATGATGTGTTTCAGATCTTACATCAGGTCGTCATGTATTGTAAAATAATTTGAAATTTAAAATTCATTTTTTTATGGCTGTCATACATTGTCTAAATTTTCTGGTTCATAATGGATGCGCAAGTTTGTCTACAATTGCAACAAAACAGCAGTTGGCACACATATAATTTTCAGTTCTTATTATAATATATATTCATTACCATTGCCATTCATCTTTATCAACAGCATTACCATTTTTATCATTACTTGTGTTTTCGTGAGTTATATATTAACATAAAAATGATTTATAATTTTTACCTAAAAGGTTACATATACTTTTAATTATTATGTCTTATATGTCCAATTACCATTTTGATCCTTTTCTCCTTTTGTGATTTAAAGGTATCTAGTGCCTTGAATACGAGAAGCTGCAAAGGAATCTGTGGTAGGCTTTTGCACTTATTACTGAATGTATTTTTCATTTCCGGTTTGCAAATGGACATTTGACCAAATCTGAGCTGTTCTGATTCATGCGGCGCTGTGTGCCATTTGGCTACAAAGTGTCAATTTTACAGTTCAATATCTGTCATTACTTTATAATAACTCACAATATCATTACATTTGATAATATTGTTTTATGACTTTACTTCATAGATGATTTAAACATTACTTATTGTTTTTTTTTATGTCCATTTGTCGTTAACTCCCTTTCAATTAAATCTTCCCTGTTTTCTTAACTCAGGAGCAATAACTATTAGGCCAGCTAAAATAAAAGCGGATTGCTGTTATAAAATCAGCATGAAAGAGCAAATAGTGACCATGACAACAGTAAACTAAAATGTGTAAATGTAAGTTTTGTAAAATTTCAATAGATTTAAAAACCTTTTTTCGGAAACCTCAAATCATGATTTTGGTGAATTGCTGCTATCGCTGAAAACAACCGAAAACATGCTTAAGCAAGGAACCACAGAACTCTACACTGTAACACATTACAATATTTCTCGCATTTCAGGATCAACCGAATGAAGATCATATATAATAGATACGAATGCTTGTAGTATTTTTCATTTACATACATTTATACACCATTATATAAATATTTCATGGGAATGGGAGGGACCATCAGGGCACCCGATTGAAGCACTCTGGATGGGGAGAGTAGGAATGCCAACTCCCCATTGCTAACAGTTTGTGAATAGAGGGCGGGCTCTTCTCCCCGCCCATTGGGGCATCGTCATGTTAGATAGCTTGCTCTTTTGACCAATTGTTCAGTCTTGTTGTTGGAAGGAGATTCTTTATATCCCTGCGGATACGTATAAGTGATGTTGCATATCGATCCACCCAACCTCTTTTTGGCCCTTAATACAACGGCATGTTTAGGATAATCAGTGGTTATTAAAGCTTTATCAAGTCTAACAGAGGGGAGAGCCCATTGCTGTCAGACTTAGTTTCCGTGCTACAATGGGTGGTAGCCTATATCATACATCATACATCATCATACATATTGTAAACTTAAGAACAGACGTAGAAAAGTCTCTCTAGCGTCCCGATCCTATTATGTGCATCCAAGTAGACTTCAATTTACATGATCTTTTCTGAGAGTGTATGATGATGCTTCGTCTCTTTTCCCTTTGAAATAGTATTATTCGATTCTTTTTATTTCTAACCTAATCTATTTATTGAATTCCTAAGCAATGTGTTCATGGCAGAGAATAGAATTTATCATAAAATTGGCCGAGGAACTAAATTAAGTGGATACAAATGGTTTTGGATGACGTTTGTCTGGAAACGTGTCGACCATTTCAGGAGACGTCCGCCAAAAAAGTCCTGAAAGCTTAAAGACCAAAGCCTTCGTTTGCAGTGACATTCATTTACGAAGAATCCACGTCCCTCGGCCACCGACTGGCGATTAATTATTCAACGGTGAGTGAATGGGAAATCTCTCAAAATAATTTTGAGGATGTTAGTATTTTCACATGCGAGGGAGTAATAAGGATAAGGGGCAGTGTAGGACTATGTGCGATGATGTTACTGGGCGACTAATCCTATTGAAATGCGTTACACGTGGCTCCAAGGATTTTTTTTTACATTTGTGTAAATGCGGAATGCTGAAAGTCGATAATTCAACAATAAACTGATATACTCTGGAGCAATAATAGAGTAGGGCTCAATAGTATTTGTTAACAAAGTCTTCTAAACCCGGTTCTCCGAAAAAAGCTTGTTGTCAGCCATGCACACAAACAACAATATTGATAGGGGTATCATCGCGATGATACCACCGATTTGTGCGGGGGCGACTTTGTTTTACAAATCCTGTTAGGCTCTTTTATATTGTTGCTCCAGCATTGATGAATACGTTAGATACTATAGATACCATTGACAAGCGGAAGAAAGCCGACTGTAGTCAAACGAGCATATCATTACATTTATGAATAAACTAGCCACTGGTGTCAGAATCATTAGAACACAGTAAAATTAAATTACACAATCTCACCTTTGAGCATGAGCATGAGCATTGATTGACCGCCCACGGATGCAATTCCATTATTGCAAGATCAGCTGTATTTGCACAAAGAACCAACAGATGATGTTTGGGACTAACATACATCTTCAATGTGTAAAAACTGGTGACCCATTAGAAAGCAATACCGGCGCCTGTGCCCGAATGCTAGTCAAGTAGGGAACGGCAAGGAACGTGTTGACATGATACTCGCTTTGAAGGAAGCCGAGAAATCCTCTGCACTTCCTCGAGTAATCACTGGGATGTTGGATAGTTGGGGAAAGGTTGGTAGCAGGGTTCGAAAAACGTTACACGATTTTCTCATTGATACGGGACTTTATGGATTCGCCGGGAATAACAGAAGCTTCGTCGGAATCTCTCAAAAAACACACTACGACGCTGGACAAGGTAGTCCCGCATGCGGAATACGCTTGGAAATAGCAATGCCGAGACCTATGGCTAATTCACCTTACGCTGGAAAAGTTTCCCAAAGACATTCGTGTTGACTGGTCGGAAAAGGTGGTCGTCGAGTTGATAGAGTTTGTGAAGAAGACGTGTGATATTGGAAACATTGGGAACAAGACGCTTTTGGAGAACGTTGGTGAAATGGTAGATCCTGTCTTCAACAAGCCCGGACCAATTTACGTGTTTTTGGGAGCGGACGTCTTCCTTGCTCTCTTGGAGGAAGGTCAGGTCAAGGACGAAAGCGGCCAAACGGTGGCTCATCGGACTGTTTTTGGCTGAATCACAGCAGGACGATACGACGAAGCAGCGGTAACGCAAGAAAATCACGCCATAGTCATAAAGCTTGCTTCAGATAGAATTGGAACAAAAACAATTGCCTGTATTTCAGTTATTTATTATTGAATTCAAGATCTTTTTTTATACAAATGTAGCGTTTTCTTCATACTTTTAAGAAAAAATACGGATAAAATTATTCGTCACGGTTTCGAAGGAATTCTCGAATTTTTCCTGTAACACGGCTCATTAGGCAGCGCACACCTTCTTCGTCCATCGTTTTAGCTATCTTATTCCACCAGGTCTTCATCTGATTGATGTCTTTGACAACCTTTCCCTTTGCCTTGAGTCTCCTCTTCATGATTGCCCAGTATTTCTCAATAGGGCGGAACTGGGGGCAGTTGGGTGGGTTAAGGTTTTTCGGAACAACCTGGACCCCTTTCTCTGCATACCATTCTTGAACGACTTTGCTGTAATGACAGCTTGCCAAATCTGGCCAAAACATTACGGGATGGTCGTGGGATCGAATGAACGGCAAAATTCGTTTTTGGAGACACTCTTTTTGGTATAGTTCCGACGTCATTGTCTTATTTGTAACGAAAACTTTCGTTTTTTTTTGCCACAACTGCAAATGCCCTGCCAAATCATGAATTTTCGTGCAAATTTGTCGGCAAAAACAAATTTAAATTTGGCTGGAACATCCCCCCGAGCCGTTGCCAAGTAAAATTTTTGACCTGGGATTTGCCCGAAGT